>JAUELC010255091.1:0-10396 GCA_031471745.1 Cryptochiton stelleri | reverse complement strand
GGGATAAAACAGTTCTGCAGAAGTAATCTAACGTCTTACGTTAGATTTATAGTCAATGAGGTGGAAGAGTTTACAAATTTTTGATCTCGGGGTTAAACTCCTCCACCTCATTGACTATAAATCTAACGTTAGACGCCGCTTAGGGAAACATTATTTCTTAATTACCCTGCGAACTGTTCTGAACTAGTATATGGTTTAACTTAGAGAGTGTTAACCTAAAATAAACGATAATACCGTTAATGCCCACTAAAGCTAAACGACACACATGTCAATAGCTGTTTACTGTTACGGATTTGACATTCATTTGTGATATTTGTCAAATAAATCCTTGCATGGAAATTGTTTATAATTTTATACTTGCACCAAACAATATATAACTGTGTCAATGGTGCTAAATGGAGGGAAAATATACATTACCACGAAAATAATACTGAAGTAAAAATGTTTGTTTGCAGGTTTCATTTACCCTGTTGTAACTCATTGGGCATGGGATGATAATGGCTGGCTAAAGATTGGGGGTAACTATTCCTACCCCAATGGAACTTATTATACAGTGGCCTACAAGGTGGGTGTGATGTGCATAGTAATTTTAACATAGAGATTACATGTTTTATATGTATGAACGGTATACGACTACAGTCTCTTAATAAAGCGGTTCAAATGTAGTATCGTAATACTGTATCCATTATGACATTCTATTAAAGGATGGCAGATCAGTTCTATTTGTTTTAACTTTAATTTTTTAAAGTATTGTTTTATTGCATGCAAATTAAGTCATTAATGAACTAATTCTAAATATTATATATTGTGGTATATATAACGTGAATTGTTTGTGTGTTGAGATGGAGCACGGTTAACATTTAAACAACAACAGGTCACCCATCTATTACGAGGCTAGTTTGTTTTTTCCACATCATGGAATCTAAATGTCTGACTAAATACATGGCACATCACATTTTTCAACAGCTCGACAACAAAAGGTTTGTAGCTTCAAATGATAAATCTACCCGGGGCAAGGATGATGTCGCCACAAAGTTTGTAATCAGCCTTGCCACACTTACTTCGTTTACGCGGACAGACTGAGATAAACGTGAAATATAGCTAAAACGAATATACTAATCAAATACGACTTTTCAAACATTGCATCGCCTCAGCCGGTATATGATAAACAGCGCAGAAAGAAATCCTTCTTTTCGAGCAAAAAATCCGATTATGCATGTTCATGCTTCACTGTTAGAGCGGTGATGTTAAATGTCTGCATACTTCGTGCAGTAAAAGTTACATGGGTTTTTTTCCCCACATCGTCTAACTGTTCGGGGCCGCGACATTTGTCTGGCTGATAAAAAAACTCCAATTGGGAGATTTATGTCCTCCTTGTTGGCCAGTTATATGGTGTAAGCGTGATTAGGGGAGGAAGTTTTATGTCTGGAGGAGATGCAAATGATACCAAAAGCCGATTATATATTAATGATTAAATGCAGATTTTTTTCCTAAAGCGACATTTACAGCAACAGTGTGTTGATTGCCTAGAAGAATGATGGATTGTTATGTACAATAGGATATGTATTGCACATCGAAGTTTAAATACCATAAATATTGCTGGAGTTTTCAGTGATGAAAGAGATAACCCACGAGACCGGAAGCGTTGAGTGGTTTATCGCTTCCACCATTCACAAGTGCAATAGTATGGTATTCCTCACTGATCATTATTTTTTTTTCATATTTAATTCGTAAATCATATTTTCCTAATTTTGTTTGACAATTTCAAACATTACTCGAAATATTTCTGTGTTGCATGGTCAAATCTCTCGCGTTCGTATCTAACGTGATATACATAATAAATTAGCATAACATGTTGTATCTGTTTCTTGGTAGGATTTTGCAGGTAGTGGAGTTGTCCACGTTGTCGGGGGTACAGCAGCATTCGTCGCCGCCCTTGTTCTAGGTCCACGCATAGGTCGATTTGAAGACGGTCAAGTCACCAATATCCGAGGCCATTCTGTTCCGGTAATGTCTTGGTTATTTCCTTTGTCTTCAAACTGCCTTTTGGTTATCTCCCTAGCCTTCATTCTGTTCTTTTGGTTATCTCCCTTGCCTTCATACTGTTATTTTGGTTATTTCCTTTACCTTCATACTGTCTTTTGTTTATGGTTATCTCTCTTGCTTTCAATTACATCTCATATTATCAGTATACTAGCTGATGTATGTTATAATTGTCATCCAAGCTCTAGTATTTCACTGTTATATATCATACATAATTGCACATTGATAGATGCGTGTAGGTCAACCGGTTTTAAGCACACTTGCAGGTCTGATAACAGAAGTACGGACTAAATATTAAATATTAAAACCAAAATGATCGTTTTATTATGCCAGGATGTTTTGGAAGTATACATATGAAAGATATATAGATATACAGTTTAATGCAGATACGGTACAAGGTAATATTTCAATTGCTATTACCAGAAGTATTTTAACTAAAGTATGCAACGCCCCATTCACTCCAGCTGAACGGCTTTGACGTTATTACCAGAACAGCTTTTAAGACAAGCGCCCTCTAGTGTACAGTATATGAAGTTCGCAGCTCGCCTGATGAATCATGGGAAATTTTGTTTGACCATTTATAACATTTATAGTTGACAATTTTTTTTCTTCAGTTAGTAAAAATGCATTTATTATATATAAAAATCAAATGGGAAGTCTGTGGTCTGCTTGCATCTTGATGGTTTTTATATAGGCGCTTTCAACTTTATTATCCATGATTGGCTATTATTTTTATGGGCAAACATGAGCCCAGATCACATGAAACGTTAAAACTGGCCAAATGCAGCAATGCCGTGGAGCTAGGACAATGAGCGTTGCAGACCTCTAGTTAATACACTTCTACTATTATGAATAGCAACAAAACATATAGTAAACCGAAATCACACTGTGTTTTTCAGCAGAAATTGTGTTAAATTAGATTTAAAGACAATAGTACATACTTTGGGTGTCAGGCTTAATGACAGTCTATTCCATGATTTATCCCCATCTATGAGACTGACGAGACACATTTGCGATGGTGTTCAATCCATTAATAACCCTTTGTTCTGTGACATGCATAGCAGAAACAATAGTAAAATATATTGTAAAAGTTATTGGTAATATATTTGTATGGTTACAGAACTCATGAATAAATCAAAGCGATTGGAATTTATTGATACGATGCAGAGAATAAATATCAATTTGCGTCAAATGGAGCCGATATGAGCACATCTTTATGAAGAATTAATTATACAAATACATATATTTTGCAAGCAAATAATGGGATTGAGATGAATTTTAAAGTATTTTATTACTTACACAGTGCACAGTTAAGTGTGTATTGCAAGAAAGGTGTATAGTCAAGTGTGTAAAATATTTTTCTTTGCCAATTCTTTGTTTCAGTTTATAGCACCAACAGCTCCTGACAGTTTCCATCACATTTCATTTAGGTTTGCAACCAATTCAATGTCTCATAAGTAGAAACGCCAAGACATTTTGACAAGTTAACTGATTTAAGATTTGAATATAATAAGTTGTTGAGTTCTAATATTAGGCTCAATAAACATTTTTGTGTTGCCAATATTAGATTGCCGTTGGTTGGTGGGAGCTATATGTTGCCCTGGTGCTCTCAGAGCTAAGAAGCAACACGAAACCGCAATGTTATGTGCCCAGCTCTGTACATTTGCACACTTTGTCTTTTTGCACCATGTAGCATGTCCTGTGCTTGTCTTGTATCTTGACGTCCAGGGTGGTTTCCATCACCCAATGCTCTGACACGCCATCACGCGACTGAAATAACCTTACGAAGAGCGTTAACCCCCAATCAATCAAACAAACAACCAAACAATATTAGGTTACAGCTTGTACGCCCAACATTTGATTGACTTTTACATTATATAACCATTGTTGGTGTATTTCGCTTTGTAGTTAGCCGCTTTGGGAGGCTTTATCCTCATGTTTGGGTTCCTGGCGTTTAATGGCGGCTCACAAGGCTCGATCTCTCAGGAGGGTGATGGAGTGGCCGTGGCCACAGCTGTCAAAAACACCGTGATATCAGGATCATCTTCAGCCATTGTGACTCTGGTCGTAAACAAAGTAGTGGGCAATTCGAGATGGAGCTTATTGGTCACCATTAACGGAGCTTTAGCTGGAATGGTAAGTGCGTTTGACACACGGGTATATGCTAGTAAAGAGTTTACAAGTACTAATCCCTACAATCCCCATCCTGTCTGTTAATAAGTAGTCCCCCTTTGAAAGTGTGTGTAGCTAAAGGTGAGATAAAGGCCGTGATGTGACCCCAGCCCCCAACACCGCCCCCAGTCCATATACTCATAGCTAAGACACCGCCCAGAAACCCCTTCTAAATGTAATATGCTTCTGAGAGTTCAGGAATGTCCATACCATTCACTTGATATTTTTAGACTTTGGTAAAACTTTTCAACAATACGTAGCGGGCGGTTGGACGCAGCTTCGTGTTGCCCTGATGATCTCAGAGCTAAGGGGCTACAATAATCTGTTGTGGCGTCCTGTGATTGTCTTGTATCTTGTAATTGTTTGTTGCCAGTTGCGTCTGGGGTGGCACGCCGTTATATGAATGAAATAACCTTAAGTACGGCGTTAAATCCCAATCAAATAAACAAACAAATCAACAATACGTACTGAAAATGAATTTAATCCCCCATTAACAGAACTTTAGATGGAATAGTAAACCGGAGAGATTTAGACAGAAAGAATATGCGATTAAGAGTAAGGATCACTATTCACTATTTTTGACATTGCACAAAGCTTAAAAATATCCATAACTTAAGGTGAATTTATTCCCCTATTATCAGAGCTTTTGGTTCACTGACATAAATAAGTTGTATTGAGAATGTGAAATGATTATATTGCTAATCTGTGTCAATGCAGATGGCCATATTTAATAATTGTACGAGAGAGCCAATGATATAATATATATCAAAACACGGGTGATATACAAAGTGTTAAATATTTGACCAATGACCCAATATGTCCCTATAAGACAGATAGCAGTGTCGAGTGCGCGTGTAGGGTCATCGTCTCGACAGGATAAACAAAAGAACGTTGCTGGGCTTTTGCACTGGCCTTATCTGAACTGTTCCTTGATTTCAATGTTTTTTTTCTGGACAAAAACATTCTTCTGCGGATCTCACATGCGAACCCCATATGCTATCTGCATGGTCTATTGTAGCAACCTACGCCATTCAGCATTCCGATGGTCCAAAACCTTATTTTGCTAGAAGTCATTTTCAAAGGAATTATCAATTGAAACTGGCAGGTCAACGAGGTTCAAACTCTAGAAATTCTCACTATTCAAGTTTTGCATGCGTTACATGGTTTAGAATATAAAACATTTTAAATATTCGACAAATGACCCAATATGCGCCTATAAAAACAGATAGCAAGAAGATTCCATATAAATCTACCTTGGAATGCATTGTACAAAAAAAGCCATGCGGTAGCAAATTTTGTGGTGTGTTCTGAGGAGAGGGAGGGCCCGAGTGGAGGGGAGGGGGGGTTCCAAATCATGGACCACTCTGCTAAAATCTATCGTCATTGTTCCTTTAATGTTTTTCAAAACTAGATCGTGGGTAGTTGGTGGTGGTTTCCAGTACACACAAATCTCTTTTTTGGCAAGCTTTTCTACATTGTCAAAGCCAACTTCCGAGTTACCGTTGCTAATATTGTACGAATATATTGCATTACGATGAAATATACACTTCCATTCTAAACTGAAAATACTTTATTGCGATTGTAGGTGGCGATATGTGCTGGTTGCGAGGCCATGTACCCATGGGCAGCAGCATTCACTGGAGCTTTAGCCGCTTTCTTCTTCAAGTTCGTTTCCTGGCTCGTCCTAAAGCTGAAAATTGACGATCCTTTGGATGCTGTTGCAGGTATGACACAGGACTCGATATAGATGGGGCGAAGTCATGGGGCGTATTGGACGTACGCAGCTCCCCCCCCTCGCCACCACCATCACACAGCTACTATTAATTACCTACTGTTACCTAATTACCTAATTATCAACGATTCCTTGAAAAGTATTTTTCGAATTCCTTGTCTTCCTGTATTTAGCGGAAGAATGAACGCCAAACTTGTAACTTTGTAAATTCATGTAAATAGCCTACCTCGCTGTTGTCAGAGTCGGTCATATGAGCTGTCGGGTCCAATTAGGAAGATTTTTGTCAGGCCACCAGGCTCATAGCCAGCCACTGTTTTGTCGGGCCGCCATGTCCATAGCCAGCCACTGTTTTGTCGGGCCCCATGTTGATAGCCAGCCACTGTTTTGCCGTGCCCCATGGTCATAGCTAGCCACTGTTTTGTCGGTCCCCTAAGTTCATAGCCACGATATATTCCTTATTGAAAAATTACCGTTTCAAAATAAAACCCTAACTGAATGTAGTGTTCATAGGACAGAGGGGGGGGTTTGGAACAGAATTTTTCCTTCTTTTATTTTATAACCTACGTATTTAAATATAGTGCCCCCCCCCCTTCTAATAAATATCCTGCACACCCCCTGTCATTTAGAATGGTACCGTACACATATTAAGTAAAAACTTTTTTGGTTTCAGTCCACTTTGGTGGTGGGTTCTGGGGAATAATGGCTGTCTGTTTCTTCAACAGAGAATACGGTATCGTCATCAATCCATCTGTCAAATCGGGAATGGCAAGTACTACTCTTTGTCATCTGATTGCCCTGACACGCCTGTTATCAGATCTAACCACAGGTACAAATCCTAAACAGTATTCATGAATCGTCTGAGACACTTCACCTGTAATGCATGCACAGGCATCATTGTATTTCCTTAGTTGGCTTTCGGTGTTTTCTTGTTCATCCTAGCTGGCTTCTGATGTTTCGGAAACCAGCTTATCATCCTGAGAAAAATGAAAGTAGAAAGATGGCGAGCTCATATTCGGACATCTCCGAAGATAGCGAAGTGAATTATGATCGCATAATTAGTTAAAGATAATGTCAAGTCGGCCTTCCTCAACCATTTCCCTTCGAAAAACTAATTTTGGGCATGGGAAATAACTCTTGTAGATCTACAACGACATTTGTTGTTTTTGTGTAAGTAGATAATCATTTGATCTACATTAAACTTAAATTACACATACAGATCACTAGTTTTTATTTGCAACAAGTTGTAGGCGAACAAAAGGAAAGGCCTTTTATCAGTCCACAATACCTGTGGAACCGGAGGAGACTAGGTTTGCCCCTCGTCTGTCCGTCTCTCTGTCGGTCTGTCACGCAATCAGTTTTCCGCACTTTTTGCGAAACTCTTTAGTGGATTGAACTGAAGGTTTGTATAAAGCTTTGTTAAGCACAGTTTCGTTAATTTTTTACAAAAATATTACCATTTTGACTTTGAACATTTTTAAGTTTAGGTCTATTAAAGGGGTGCTACTTTGCTGGTACCGTCATATAAGTTGACCTTAAATATGACATAAACCCCCAAAACAATCAAACAATCCTTCAAACAGCAAAGTTTGCTGTCTACTTGTTCTGTTCCACCGGGTTATATATATCTATACTCTGGATAAAATTATACTCACAAAATCTCCAAGGTTAAACATTACTGAATGTGAGGAGCCCTCTGACTAAGGGCAGCATGTTCCCAGCGTGGTCATGTTGTCTTTACTTAGAGTCCTCTGGTCAAGGACAGCATTTTCCGAGCATAGTCATGCTGTCTTTACTTAGTACTGGAGGTACATTATTTTTCCAACAGCAAAACATTTCACATTTAATTGTATTGTAAGTGTGGCTATTTACTGCTGCCGTGCACCGCCGTAAATAACTGAAATACCCGTGAGCTCGGCGTTAAACACCATGCAATCAATCAATCAACAATAACTGGTTGAATGTAACGCATTTCTGACTTTCTGACAATTTAATTATAATTTATAAACTTTTCAGACTATTGATAAAGATTCGTGTGATTACAAAATTGACAACACTATTTTCAATTCTCAATTCAATAGCAAGTTAGCAGTATTTTCACTCTTTTGGCTTACAAACCCTTACTTCGTACATATACTGGTTAAGAACTTGTTCCGGCTTAGACACCGACATGCACGAGAATTGAACCCATGGCCGTCAGAGTGAGGCACCAAATCGACATCTGTAAATGTTGGGAACCTGAGCCCAGAGGCCAACTAGCTTCTTAAAATCAGTTCCAAGTTGTGGCTTCAATTTAACCATCGGTACGGGCGAGAAACATCAAAAAGCATTTTGTGTTATTCTACTTTATTGTGAGTTCTTTTTCAAAGAAAGGAAAATACACCTGTCAACAATAATGGTTTTGAATAATATGTGTTTAATATTTGCAGGGCCTTGCTTGGAATTTGGCTGGATTAGCTGCCATTATTGCGTGGACAGGAGGTCTTTGTTTGGTCATGTTTCTCATTCTTAAGCTCATGAAAATACTAAGAGTCAGTGACGATGTTCAACACAAAGGTATGAATAATGACTCTAGATTGCATTCTCACAAATGCAAAGCTCCATTTAAAGCCTGTTTTAAAGTGGGTTATCAAAGCAGTTCCCACCTCATGGATACCATAGATAATGCTGTAATAGTTTCAGCCTAGTTTTACCTTAATTAATTATTTGTTCAAGTTAGAAATCAAAACACATCCCACCTGGTGGATATCAGAGATAATACTGTAGTAGTAAGACTAGCATGTAAGATAGCCAGTGGGGAGGTAGAAGATAACATCAGGGAGAAATCTTCTGACCTGCTTTATTTATCAGACAGTGGCTTGAATTGTGGATTTTGACATGAATCAGTTTTAGTGGTGCTGATTCGCTTTGATGGATTACTGATTCGCACTGACGAATTGCTAGTTGGCTCTGGCGGATTACTGGTTCAATAGATACCCTCGACGCCACTGGCAACAATGACAAGATACAAGACAACCACATGACATAACAGGACGCCACAACCGATCGGTTTCTGGTTATATGTTATATAAGGCCTATATATTTGATGAGAGCATGGTAGGCATACATGTATATAGATTGCACTAACCCTGCGGGAAACCAGTAAATTTCCCATTTGGCATCGGTGCCCTTCATATATTTTTACCATGATATGTGTGGGGTGGGCGTGGCTCTATTCTATATATTTCGCCTCATAATGAAAATACCTGGAGACATTTTGATTCCATGTAATAACTTTGATAATGTTTGTAGGTTTGGACATACCTAAGCACGGGGAACCAGCTTACCCTTTGGAGTCTTATGGCCACGGATGGGTGGAAAATATCATAGCACAGAAAGTATTAAAAGGAATTATGGAGGAGCCAGAAAAACATCTCTACCCTAATGTCTCTAAAATGAATGGTATGTTATTAACTACTGATATCGATATCAGATGGTCTAAACAAAAATTCAAAATCTCAAATTATCTTTTTAAAATAAGTTAAAGTTTATTGATTTTACAGTTTATTGATCTTAAATGGCAATTTAAGCCAAAACATCGACGTAAATAACGTTACAGACATTTTAATACAGTATCGATTCTTGTTTGTAGGATTTTGAGTTTCTTTGTCAATTGTCCATACACACAGGTCATTGGAAGTTGTTACTCTTAATTCCATTAAATCGAAAGGGTAGCCCAAAATTAGGGTTATCAACAAATGCGGATTGCTACAATTAAACGAAGTGTTGAAGTTGGTTCAACAATTTTTCAAATAGACACCCCCTCATTTAATATTCTGGCAGAAGTTAAATTTTTTCTTCTTTCTTTTTTGGTTATTTTTCAACTTTCACTTCACCAACAAAGGGTAGGAATTAAAGAAAACCTTTACTTTACTTCTTAGGAAAAATATTGATCATTCTTGTGATTCTGCAATTTAACTCGAAAAAAATATTTTTGGACGACCCTGTCACTTTAATATTACTTAAATTCAATAATTAATAGCGACTCAATTTATTTCCTTTAAAGGTGACGCGAAACACACTTATGATGTCAGTGACAAAGGATCTTATGAAAGCCCAGAGACGATGATGCATAGTAACCCCAACGGGAATGTTCTTAAAAGTCCAAGCAGTCAGGATATTTCTGATCCAGAAGCTACGACACCATTGTAATACTGTAAGCTCGGACACCCTCAGCCCGCACTTCCTGGATGTTGTACAAGTTTTATTTCATTTGTGTACGGATAAATCCATGATGAAAATCAATGTGAAGCATTTTGTAAATGTAAAGTGTGCACTGCTGACGATATGGAAGCCAGTTTTTAAGACAAACGCTACTGTCATAGATGTTGTGACTGTTGGACTAATTGTACTTTGTTCGCCAACAACTGCATGTCTTTGGTTTATGACAGCTACTGATTGGTTTGAAACCTC
>JAUELC010254876.1:0-10400 GCA_031471745.1 Cryptochiton stelleri | reverse complement strand
AAAAAAGGTTTTTCACCATATACAGCGATTAGAGAGATAAAAAAAAGAATATATAACAAACGACTTTATATAAATAAAAATAGTTACTAGGGATGTAAGAAAATAATAAACACTGAACAATTTACACCAGTCAATGCAAGTAATGTTAATACATATATATGATGAAATATATATAAATTCGAAATAAAAGTGAGATACGGTAGCGTTAACTTTTTTTGTGAGCTGCATAAATAATTGTAAAGTCGTGATTTAAACAGAGATATTGAATTGATGGATTTTATATCAGATGGCAGTGAATTCCAGAAACGAGAACCTTTCACAGTAACTCTATGAGACATGAGTTGTGTGTGATGGAATGGTACATAACTGTTATAGTTCATTTGACGAGTGTGGTATTGATGAACTTCAGAAGCAAGCAAAAAATTACCACGTAAGAGCAAAGGTGATAGATAAGGACGGAATAAGATTTTATGGATGAATTGAGTTGTGAGATATTTGTTGGCGTTTTCAAGTTGAAGAATATTTAGAGGCAGATGATTCGGATAAGATGTTTTGTAGAATATATAGAGGTGACAGATGAGATGGGAAAGTGCTTCCCCAAACAACAATGCAGTAGGAAACGTAAGAACAGAAAAGAGAATTATATAACGGTTATTAAGTTTTTAAGTTGATTAGATTACGGATGTTGTTGATGACGCCTATATTCCTGGACAAAGATACTTAATGTGGGATTGCCAACTTTGTTTGCTGTTGAAATATACCCAAAAACTTAAACGTTTCTACAAATTATAACTGAATGTTATTGATTTTGATACTTGGTATTTCTTTAGAGGACGATTTATTTGGTTTGATAAACAGGCATTTCGATTTCAAAATATTTAAGGAAAGTTTATTGCTGCAGAACCATTCACTCAGATTAGCCAATTCATGATAAAGAGTTCCATTTTGGTCATTCTGATCAGTGCTGGAATATGTCATACTGGTGTCATCAGAATATATAGTGACATGTTGAAGGTTGGTAGCGTTTGTGATGTCATTTATGTAAATTAGAAAGCATAAGGGCCCCACGATCGAGCCTTGTGGGACTCCACACGATATGCTGGCTGGTGTCGAGTAGGCAACGTTCTGTGACCGATTTGACAGGTAACTCTTAAACCAGTTGTTTGTCGCGTGTCTGTAGCCATAGTGATCAAGTTATTTCAGGAGAACATTGTGGTCAACCGTATCAAAAGCCTTACTTATGTCAAGGAATACTGTAATGCTAAATTGTTTGTTTTCTTTGGCTAGTGCTAATTTATCGTAGACAGAGTATACTGCGTGCTCGGTAGAGTGATTTGGACGAAATCAGAATTGGTTTGGGCTATTTATATTTTCTGTTTCTAAGTAATTAAACATAAGGTTACCAACAACTTTTTCAAATATTTTACCTAAGCTGAAAAGGACTGATATGGTTCTATAATTCGCTGTAATATTTGGATCGCCATTCTTAAAAACTGCTATGACTTTTGCATGTTTACACGCGCTTAGGAACACTCCTGTGCTTAATGACAGGTTCAATAGAAAGCAAAGTGGGGTTTCAATATCATTTAATACTAGTTTGATTACAGATGTGCGGAATCCACCAATACCAGATGATATATTTTTAAGACCAAGCACGACTGATGAGACTTCTTCCTCGCTAACAGGGGACAGTGTAAAGTTATGTTGGTATTCATTTCCCAGATAACTGGTGAAATCTGTATTTACTGTTGGTATTTTCTTGCAAGGTTTTCAGAAACAGTGGAAAAGTATGAATTGAAGGAATTAGCTATGTCACCCCCTCTAGTTAATTCAATGTCGTTTTCAATAATAGAGGTAGGCAAAGTAGCATTTCTCTGCCGTCCAATTAGATTATTAATAATCTACCATGTCTCTTTGATGTTGCTGTCATGCTGTGTAAATTGTCTGTCAAAGTAACGTTTTTTGGCCGCACTGAGTGAATGGTTTAATTTATTACGATAATTTTTATATTTTGCATGATCTATTGTACTGCGTGATTTAAGCCAGGTTCTATACAAACGATTTTTCTCATATACTGATTTTAGTAAGGCATATGTTATCGAGGCTTTTTTGTTTTGGTTTGATACTGCTTTTGTTTCAGAGGGAAGCACTCTTCATAGGCTGTTGAAAATATAGTTGAAATGATCAGTTGTTGAGTCGATGTCCGTTTTTAAGTATAAGTCGGTCCAGTCAGAAGATTGCAGTTTACTTTTAAGTCGTTTGATTAATTTGGCGGTAAGTTACACAGCGATATGTAACCTGCGTGCTTGTCATGTCTGCTCTACTAAGGAAAAAAATAGGAAAATGGTCTCAAAGTTCTGTGAGTAGTAAAACTGCAGTGACGTCATCATTATGGAAATTAGTAAAAATGTTGTCAATTAAAGTGGCAGAATAAGTATTATTAACTCTAGTGGGATTACAGATTTTGGGGAAAAAGTGAGATGATGTAAGAATTTCACAAAAGGTTTTAGTTTGATTGTGAGAATTTAACTTGAGTAAGTCAGTATTCATATCTCCAAACAAAATACATTTATGATTTCAGGTTTTAACAATGCGAAGACATCTATGATGAAGTTATTAAAATACTCAATCCTTCCACCTGGGGGTCTATTTATCAATCCTACAGTGTATGTGACATCATTAATTTTAATGTCTACAAATAGGGCCTCATATTCGCCATTATCATCAATTCTCATGAGGTCGTGTCTGATAACACATGTTTTAATATGATCCTTTACATAAAGAATAACTCCCCCACCTTTTTTGTTTGTTCTGGATAATGGATATGAAATATAGCCAGGTATATCATATAAATCCTCAGTGGAAGGGTCGAGCCAACTCTCTGATATACCAATTAGGGAAAATCCGTAATCTCAATTATTTTAATAACATATTAATTCTGTATATTGCTTTTAAGGCTTCGCACGTTTACATGTAAAACAGATAATGTACTGTTTGGTGATAATTCAGTCCGTCAAGTTGCTTTTTAAAACAATCTTCAGAATAATTCTTTGAACGTGACGGGTTCACCTCACGCCAGTAATTGGTCTCATTTTCAGAATTATCTGTTGGATATACATTCTTATATGGTAGATTTAATTCCAATCGATTAAAGCAAATCTTTTCTAGATCTTAGACTTGATAGCAGATATCTTCTGACTGTGAATTCGTATCAGTTAATACCGCAATGTTATCATAATAAAATGGCAATTCAACTACCATGTGTTGTGGTAAGATAACTATACTTCATCGATGTTGCATTGTGAAGCCACCGACGTATTTCACGCCTTCTGGGCGTTGCTGTAAATAGAAAGATACTAACACGGGACAGCTTTGCCTAGTATGAGCTGTTTCTCGTGCAAATCGTGGTGGTACAAAATCGGAAGCAAATATTGACAATAGGGTATTGGTAACTAAACAAGTTGAACAGGTGTACTGCGTTGCATTTATTGATGTTATATAACACAAGGAGTCGTTTTTCACATACTGAGATACGAAAATAAAATAGATAAAAAATAAAATACTGCACAAAAGATATGGCATATTCAAGATATGGCATATTTAACAAATGACGTCAGAACTATAACTTTTACTGAAAAACAAATTAGTTAGAAGCACTCCCAATAAAATTCTGCGTCTAATGATATGTATCAATAACCAAATGTTATAATATTTCGATCACGTGACGTTTGATCAATCAAATCTTCATTGTCTTTATAGTTAGGTCTATTATTTTCCCAAACTAGATAAAGATAAGTTAGGACTACATAATTTATAAATTACAAAGATGTAACTTTAACCGTTATTTATTTATTTTTTATTTTAAGAGACATCTTATGTAATCCAATATGGCGGCATTATTACGTAACAGAACGGGAAAATAAGCTATAAAACACACCATAAAACACACCATACTTACATCAAAACACGTTTAAACTCAAATACAACAGTTTGCAGTACATATATTTAAGTATCTCATTTCTGTTCTGTTACATAACAATAACCCAACGAAGATGTACCAAAGATCGTAAAGTGGTGTTACTTGAAACCTATCATTGCTATTATCCGTATTTAATCTGCTATGACCTGGCTGACCCAGACAGTCGCGGGTTTATTAATCACATTCTCTTATAGTTACGCTTCCTTGATTCTATAATTGAAATTACCATTGATTCAGCTGTTCGTAAGCTGTCGATTACGTATTCGAGTGAAAGAATAGAATAAATCGCTTGATGCTTTTCAATACAGGTACAGAGAGAAAGTCAAAGGCTATTCTGGTTTATATTCAGATGTCTGTATTCAAGTAAGATTTGCAACGGACTACAGAAAATATTGTACTTCAATCAATTTTTAACGCTTTGTACATGTGGATTAAAATTTAACCAATCCACTTAGTGAACAAGATGTATTATGATGTAAAGAACATATATTTGATTTAGATGTTTAAAGATAATATAGACCTACGATAGAAGATAACAAAACTGTATTGACATTTCAGCCCAAATATATTGTTCTTACTTCATTAAAACGAAAGAAAACTTGTTAATTATAATCAAAAATAGCTGTTAAAGTAACAAGCTGGGGGCATTATTGGTTTATCTAAAAAAATGAATATAAACAGAAACAAAAGAGACGCAAAGAAAAGATAAACCACAAGTACACTTTGGAACATTTTTCGAAAGAACACTTCATCCTTTGTTCGTCAATGATCACACAATGGCATTACCGGTCTTGTCCATTTGTAACAATATATTTTTCAGAATGTGGATAAAGATAATGGGAATGATTACACCGGGTGTAGAACTTGGAACATTTGCTTACACTCTACCGACTGAGCTACAGACGTTCCCGTTAAGATGCCGAGCGAATTCTCCCTGAAAGAAATTCAGTCTCTTTCCGCCTAAAGCACTGACGATAATGGCTCGCTGAAGTGGCTTCTGTTTGTATTTATAGATTGGAAAATATGCTTCATTGTTCGAACAGCTGTGTTTTCGCAGTGGCATTATTTGCATCAAGATAAACTTGAGCGTCTGGACTCCAAGCGACAAAATACAAACTGTTATGTACAGAAGTAATCAAGAATTGCTTAAAAGTTCAGTATTTTTATTTACCACTGATTAAATGAACAGAAGATATAAAGAAAAATGAAAAAGTACAGAGAAAATAGATATGAATGAAAAATTAAAAAAAATAAAATAATATAACTGTATTTATGCAATGGAAACAATGCAAAATCTAAATAATATTACAGTAAATTATGTGTACAACTGAAAAATAAAAAAAATAAAAATAAAAACATAGTAAGGTGAAAAGAATATGCAGCGCAGAAGTGTGTGATGATGGTAGTTAATCAACTTTATATCAGCGAACACAGGAGAGAGATCACGAAAAAATGCCGAAAACAGCTAAAACGCTGCTGAAATTTCTTGAAAAATTATTATGTTTGGCGAGGTTTCCAACGCCAAAGATCTCTTCAGCACTATTTCTGTTTGAATTTGGGACCCAGTGCATTTTCAAATTGGAAACGATAGGGCTTCCTATATATGTGTATATGTTTTTCTTGGCATTTTAAGACCCAATTTCATTGTTGATTAAATGTATTTGTGACCGTGTTTTAAATAAAAGTTTACACGTCAGAATTATTTGCTTCGTTCGGTAACGTTTATACTCATTGTGTTAAGCCGTGATGCACACCCTTATACTTAGTACTGAAAGATTCGCCTTTAACTAATAGTCACGTTTGGTCAATAACAAAAAACACGGTAAGTGTAACACTCAAGGTTAAATAATGTGTTGTCAGGAATGTGTTTCATATGAACTAGAAATACGGTATAAACTAGATGACTGACGAGTTCAAGATAAGTAACCAGGTACAGACAAAACACATTTGTATCAGTGACTTACAGAGTTCAAGATAAGTAACTAGGTACAGACAAAACACATTTGTATCAACACGGTCCTTGATTCACAGGGGTGATGAATTTTGTATGTAATTACTAGGCATAATGAAAGCCAGGCCGTTGACGCTTCTCCTGGTCAATCGACCTATACCCCCATTTTACCTCTTTACGTAACTTGATTCTCCAGTTGCATAGGTCGGTTCGAACGAATGTTATGTTAAATAGTTTTATTTTATTTCCCTATTTTATCTGCTGTTACCTTCGAAAAGCCTATATCTCTATTTTATTGTTGTGGAATTCACGTGATGTCACATATGATTCGTTTATCAACATGGCATGCAAGTTTTGTCTGAAAGGCTAACTACGGCGCAAATTTCCTTAAAAAATGGCCAATCAATACACCAAAGCCGAAACTCGAATGGCACAGAAGTAACCGGAGGTAGGCGAATCGGTAGAGGTATGGGACAGAAAACTGAGAAATAAAGCTGGCGTCACACGGTCAATTTGTGTCTGATAACCGCTATTTTCAAAAGAATTTCTGTCGTCCTAAAAGACACATTTATGATAAATTTTCAACAGTAGGTAGAGCACAGACACCGTTTCTATTCCTTAGACATATTGTCGATCAACGTCTAGTTTTTTTAATGTGGTTTACTGTTTAATATATATATATATATATATATATATATAATGAGCTGTTATTGGGGAACTCTATACTTAACAACATAATGTCAGTCGTCAGTTTACAGAATGACAGAACAGTTTAAACTTTTATATCCCTTCGAACATTCAAACAATATCATCAGAAACTAACGGAATCAAAGTTTATATCCATTTTAGAAGAATTCGAATTCAATAGCATGACATTAACTGAAGGCTCAATGTGAAATTTGCAAGGCCACCCATTATATGCAGACCGAATGACTTGATTTCGCCTTACATTTGGTTGACCGATCTTATTTACACCAACAGTTGGTCAGCTTTCAAATGGAATGCTGTATATTATAAACTTAAAAAAACGCTTTTAGCACAAAAACACACTTACAGAAACATATTTTCAATTTTCTAAACTCTTCGTGGTTTATGTCTTTAATTTAACGTATCGGGTAAAGCCTGTTTCTTAAAAGTGACACTATTCTTGTAGGGTTTGTTTCGATGTAAAAAAAAAATTCCCTCAACAGAAGGGGACTAAAGTCTTGATGCGTTTTCTCTTTTAAAACAAGACATGTTATAAATCAGGCTGCTCTATCAAATTCAATACCAGATTAGATGAGGTTACGCCATATTGAAGGTTTGTCTTTAATTCTCTATATCAGGGATTTACTCTGCTGTTAGTTGTTTGAGGCTGTGATTGTACTTTGAAGATGTCGGCCCTCGTGTGTTTAACACCTTAGTTATAGTCTTTACACATTTCACAATCGATCTACCTCAGGAGGATAAGGGGATCTTATTAAGACCAATCCTTTTGTGATATGCTTCCCTTCTGGTTTAGATTGTGGTTAAGAGGCTGTCAATTGCAGCTAAGATCCCATCAGGCTAATGGTCTTTATCCGGATAATCGATGGTGGCGACGAGAGTAGATCGTGCGATCAAACAGGGTCTAAACGTTTTCTGTGTCATATCACTGGTCTAATGGGGAAAAGTGTTTAAATTCAATGGTCATCATTATTTAAAAGTCAAATTATAATTAAGGTTAAAGTGGCACAAAATACCCCCTGCCCTCTTTGAACTATTGATGTAACACTTATGGAATCTGCTACTGTAACATACTGTATATCACCTAAAATTCCACCCACGAACCACTGTCACTTTTTTGCAAATTGTGAAAATATTATAGCATGCAAACAAATACATGTATGTTTTCTGTTTCTCCCTAACAGCAAAATGTCATCTGACTCCCACATATTATTTCCAAGTCATTTACATAGCTTACAAAGTAGTTATGTTGTGGTTGAAAATTTAGGTGATTAAGGGTATACGAACTGCCAATGATCAGCAAACAACGTTTTATAATTATTTTCAAACCAGTCTAGGTCAAAATATGTTTTGAATTAAGTAACGATTTATGTATGTAAATACCTATATTGTAATCATTGAAGACAGAGTAACAGAGCAATAACAACAGATTGAACATACAAGCCCCCGTTTACGTTACAATGGCCCACCGTATTAGCAGCAAAATGCCCCCCCCCCCTCCGCCCACCTCTCCCTCCAGTGAAATGGTATCTAAGTACGTCGACCGTCATGATAAGCACTTTTACTATTAACTATTTATGTGGTTCATGCCGTTGTCAAAAAGAAACACTCGAAGCGTTTCCAGTTTTTAGAGGCCCGATCTGATGACCGATACACCCATCGACAGAACTGGTGCTTTTTTTTTGGACGGTTATGAGACGACTTCATCCTCGTCTCTCTGTTGATAATGATCTATTAACAAAACCAATTACAGCGTAATTTGTGTTCGTAAACACGAGAAGAGTTTGTTTGGCTCTTGTTATGACGAGGTTGCAATCGCAGTAAAGATCCGATTAGGTCCAGTTCTCAAGTCAACAGATTGCTGCAAATCTGTTTACCCATGATACCATATATACCCGTATATATTTGATTCCATTGACCGTCCGAAAATATAATTTTGATTCGGGCATTTCGTGTTTAACTGGGGTTCCTTTATATTGCGATATTCTGCAGTAATTTTAAATTGGGTCATATCATTTTTGAATTCCTATTCGAAAATAAAACATACAGTCATGCTCTTCGTTTGGATTCATTGTATTCAACAACTGACATAGAAGGGACAGTGAAGGGTTTCCTGTCTCTGTAATGTAGTACCTGTTTTCAGTATGGCGCTCAAGAACATCTTAGCTTTTGTAAGCGGTTGTTTGGCTAGAACGATTCCAGTATTGATCGTCTGTAGATCTCTGAGTAGAATCACCTCTTTGTAATTTGTGTTTGTCAAGCATAAAGAGGGTCTTAAGCCATTTGTTGTTATGAGGCTGTCGAGTGAAATCAAGATCTCAATTCATTCTCGACTACCAAAAGGTGGTGAATAGAGGCTCTCTTGAATCAAGAAGTCGTGTAATCGGCTTCTGTGTGATTAAGAGGATCATCAAACTCATGATAGTGTTATACACGAAAGCCCGTGGCTAAGCGAAGTTATTTTCATAGCTGAAATGTACCTCACAGAAAAAGGGAGGCTATGAAAGTCAGGCGACGGTTAACGGTGATTAATTGTGAATGGTGTAGAAATTAAAAATAAATTTAAAATTGCTGAGATATATGTGTAAATGCTGACTTAATTGAAGCGCCTCTTGGCCAGTAATTAAACTGGCAATATGCTTTTTACTCTACTGCATTATCAACTATATCGGGTAAAACTTATTAAAGTCGAAGGTCTCATCAAACATATTCTTCATCGAATCATCAACCATTATTAGTCAACGGTCATCACAAAACTGAATTAGCATGACTGAATAATTTTAATCCATCTACCAGGGCCAAATAATAGAAAATCATCAACTTATAAATAGATATGTTAAAGTCACATAGGCGCCCCAAATTAGGGTTTTTCAACTAATTTCAATTGCTTCAATTTAACAATGTTCTGAAGTTTGTTCATAAATTAAAACAATTACGTTGAACTAAAAAATAATCAGTGGGTATAAGACTCTTACGAGCAAGGTGAAATCCTGCAATACTTCGGAAAAAGGGAATGCCATTTTACCTCATATGTACACTTTGATCCAACGGCGATTAATTCCCTTATTTGTAAGACTCAACATTTAAATATTGAAGGTGCGGGGCCAATAACCATTTTGTTCTCTTGTTCTAATCTCATTTGTCTTCTTCTTCATGTTGTTTTATGAGCTAAGGGGGTGGTTGGTGGGGGCTTCCTGTGCCCAGGTGCCTTCTGAGCTATGGTGGTGGTTGATGGGAGCTTCCTGTGCCCAGGTGCTCTCTGAACTAAGGAGGTGGTTGGTGAGAGCTTCCTGTGCCCAGGTGCTCTCTGCGCTAAGGTGGTGGTTGGTGGGAGCTTCCTGTGCCCAGGTGCTCTCTGAACTAAGGAGGTGGTTGGTGAGAGCTTCCTTTGCCAAGGTGCTCTCTGAGCTAAAGGGTTGGTTGGAGGGAGCTTCCTGTGCCCAGGTGCTCTCTGAGCTAAGGTGGTGGTTGGTTGGAGCTTCCCTGTGCCCAGGTGCTCTCTGCGCTAAGGTGGTAGTTGGTGGGAGCTTCCTGTGCCCAGGTGCTCTCTGAGCTAAGGTGGTGGTAGGAGGGAGCTTCGCTGTGCCCAGGTGCTCTCTGCACTAAGGTGGTGGTTGGTGGGAGCTTCCTGTGCCCAGGTGCTCTCTGAACTAAGTAGGTGGTTGGTGAGAGCTTCCTGTGCCCAGGTGCTCTGTGAGCTAAAGGGTTGGTTGGAAGGAGCTTCCTGTGCCCAGGTGCTCTCTGAGCTAAGGGGGTGGTTGGTGG
>JAUELC010254662.1:0-10402 GCA_031471745.1 Cryptochiton stelleri | reverse complement strand
AAACAAATTTAATAGATGAATAAATTAATAGAACTGTATATATCCATCGCTTTCCGTCCAATCTTCGTGTAAGAGAGCATGTCAAAATTTTGAACGTGATTTGTGTTCTGTCGGAACGGGTGCGTATACAATGATGAACGTTCACGTTGGACCGTTCTGCGACGGACCGTTTCAAAATAACAGCTAGAAACGTGTCCCCGAACCTTTGGCAACTAGGAACTTTTCCAAACCGTAAAAAGCCATGGACATAAACCGTTTTCTGTCTTTCTGACAAGTTTTCAATATTTAATATATCTCCATCATGGCGTACTGGCTCGATGATTATATCCAAGAGTCATGACGAAACTTGTGCTTTTTGTCCAATTCAGAGTTTTTCCGATTCAGAACAATGTCAGCCACCAGTTAAAACTAAAACTATGGATCAAGTTTCAAACTGGACCTCAGTTACCACAATCTCTTTGACAGTTTTGTGAATTTTATTTCATTAACAACCTCTGTCCTAATATTCACCCGTTTACAAGATTATTTTGACACTGAGCGTTCCACAAAAAACGACCGTTCTGATAATTTTGAACATCTCAATAATAGCAGACGTTCGGATAACGGTGAACGTTCCACAATTGAAAATCGTAACGAGGATGTGTTCCACTTTGGACGCCTTAGTTCCAACAGAAAGTTCCGAATTTTGACATGCTCCCTGAGTGAAATACCCTTGACTACAATGTTAAACACCCATCCATTAGTCTGTCAATAATAATATCTTTGTTTTTCTATAATTTTAGATGGTCACTGTCAATTTAGATGTGAATGTAATGGAAAAGTTTGTGTTTGCTGTAGCATTAAAACGGTCCTGTGGAAAACTAGCACGGGAAATGAATGATTTGGTAAGTCAGTCAAAGCTTTCAAAAATATTGAAGTGTTTTTCTATTATTTTTAAAACCATTTTGATTGAATTTTGGATAACTCATCAGTGAACGAAATTTAGACACACTGCCATATGCAGATAAAATTTAGTTTTTTCTGTAAAATCTTTTAAAAATTTAACATTTAGATGTCTCATAAAATACTTTTTTACTCCTGCTTATATAAATCACGTGATAAAAATAAATTTTAAACCATGAATGTTTAATTTATGCATTCTTAAAGTTAGTAAAGATCTATTGTTAATCGTAGTTATTCTTGCTTTGACACATTTTACGAAATGTTTGGTTTAAAAAAATACCCCAATACTGTCTCTTTTACTCACGTTTAGGATTGAGGGATTTTTTTTGTCTTTAAATGCTTATGATGTAATGTATTTAAAATTAACAAAAATTCTACATATCTTTTTCAGAATTTATTTTGCCAAGAGAAGAAAGCCTCTGAGAGGTTCGAGTTACCATCAAATTACCAAATGTTAACTGAAATAGGGGAGGCAAATAACACAATCCTTGATAAAAAGGTAATGTACTTGTTATCATTACTGTGAATTAATGTTTACTGAAATAGGGGAGGCACATAACACTATCCTTGATAAAAAAAAGTAACGTATTTGAGCCCCCCCTAAATAAGACGGGGCCATGCTGTGGCTCAGTGGTTAGCGCATTAGAAAAGTGATCCTCCTTCAATGAACCGCAAGGTTCAAGGCGCCCAGCGGACATGAGGTATATGAGCCACACGAGGCAACCCCGGCTGTCACACGGGTGGTTTTTATAAGGTTTCCTCCCCAGTTTTAGATGAGATTGCTATCAAACCCTGGGGTATCACTTTAGAACCCATCTCTCACCAATATGGTTGATGAGTTCGGCACTCTGTCTTTTAAAGGGCAGCATGTTCCGAGCATAATCATGCTTTCTTTACTTAGCACTGGAGGAACCCTGGTGCTCTCAGAGCTAAGGGGCAACACTAAGCCAATCTGTTTGTGGCATCCTGTTATGTCCTGTGGTTGTCTTGTATCTTGTCATTGTTTGTTGCCAGTGGCGTCGGGAGTGATCTCCTTCACCCATTGTGCTGGCACGCCGTCATATAAGTAAAATAAGTACGGCGTAAAACCCCAATCAAACAAACAATCCTTTCCAGCCGGCTTCTGTCCAGAGCGCCCTAATCTGTTTCCGGAGCAGAACTAAAAAACTATAAGGCCTATCTTTATGAAACTTGGTAGTCTTATTCACCATCAATTGTGTTTGTGTCTTTTGCTATTACAGATTTTTTTTATTTCCATAGATACAAAGTTGTACATTGATATTCCATCAGAGCAAAACATTTCATATTTATTGTTGTGTGAGGCTAATTACTGTTGGAAAACGTTGCCTTCATATAAGTGAAATACCCTTAAGCACAGCGTTAAACACCAATCAATCAATTAATTCATCTGATTATATATATATTCATTTTACTTCACAGCGACTGGTAGAACAAAGGAGGTGCACAGATCTCCAGTGACACGGAGTGGCAGTAATGCGAGTCAGGGAAGTAAAGGTAGCGGACACGCTGAGTTGTCTCCCATAACCAGTAATGGCAGCTATAGGTCAAGGCTACAACAACATCAGCAAATGATACAAGGTGCCCGCTTACAACAAATGGCCATACAACCCCAACCTTTCTCAAATCAGTCACGTGGACAAACGTCACCTCAATATCCTACCAAAGGTCCACCATCCCCTTCATCTGTTTCTGCCAAATCTCTACCATTCAGTTTGGTACCTAAGCCATCATCAGGTATACACCAAACTTCGTTATACAGTCTTCCACCCAAAGTGCCTGTTTCTTCTCCAGCTGCCCAAAGTCCAGCCTTAAGCAAAGCAGCAGTTCATGAAACATCACAGCGACCTATTGTAAATCAAAGTGCTTCAAAACCACCTACAAAAATTGCAAACCCTGTGCCAAGCGCAGCCACTAAACCACCGCTTCCACCACCATCTCAGCCTCAGATAGAAAAGTCAGTGGAGGAGGTCAACCTGGTCACACAGCCTTTATCAAAACCATCACAGGTATCTACTACAACGACACAGCCCTACGCAGCTCAACAAGTCCAAGTAAAACAACCACAACAGTTTCTTGCTCAGCAAGTCTCCCCTAATCAGCCCAAACTTTCTCAACAGTATTACACCCAACCTGAACAAATGTCTCAGTTACACCCTAAACCTACCCCAATTGTGTCACAATACTCTGTCCAACAACATGCAACACCTCTGCAACAGTTTGCTCAGGAGCAGCCCATGTCACAGCAACAGTTTGCCATTCCTTTGACGCATGCTCAGCAGAAATTTGCCCTCCCAGCCAAACCCCAACAAGTACCACAACAGATGTATGTGGTGCAGCCTACACCCCATCAGCAGTTTTTAGTTCCAGTTCCACAACAACAGTTTTCTGTAGTTCACTCTAAGTCTCAGAAACAGTACGCAATGCCACCATCTCAATCAGTACCACCGCAGACTTACACCCCTCTCCAGTTAACTGCTCCACAAACTTCTTTTCCGGTGATGCCCTCACCTGTTTACACATCACCTCAGCTCCAGTACCCTAAAGGGAGTCCTCCTGAATACCATGCCAGCCTACAGCAGTTCAACTTTCAGGATAAGAAGACTACTCGCCCTGCTAGTCGTGCAGTGACTAGAGGGGATAGCTTGAAGAAAACTGCAGGACCGTTACAGCTGCATGAGAAGTCACACAGTGCTCCGTGTTACCCCGGAACATCCCCAGAACAACCTTGTCCTGAGTTGGAACAGCCATTGTCACCAGTGTCCACTAACATACCTGATGATGTGATATCTATAAACTCTAGTCTTGCAATGGCTGAAATTGACATGGCTTACTCCCCTTTGTTTAATAATTATGACGAGGAGTATTTGGTGTCGGAGTCTGAAGATATGGACGTCAAAGACATATTGGAAACGTCGCTGGTAAACAGCCACACACACTCTTTTCGTGGTATGTCTGAACCCACTCCAAGCACATCCTTCAGCTACGAAGATCTGGAGAAGGCATTAGATAAGGTTGTAACAGCTTCTGTTGAATCTTCTGAAGCCATAGATAAGGTAAGAGATGTATTTTGTATATAATGATCTTTAATTATGACTTCATGTGCAATTGTAAATGGGATCATCGTTTAAACAATCAATGATACGTAACTGTTTCGCCAAGACTTATTACAAGACTTTTATCACTATTAACACCATTACATGTTACAACTAACATCCTGTAAGATTAATTTAATGAATCACAAGGCAAAATGGTGAATAAAAAGTATCTGGATGCTTGTTTTGAATTTTCTTTTGTTTATCTTAATTTTAGAATAATAAACTTTTTTTTTCCATAAATATGGTTGATCTTACTAAAGAAAGACTTCTAGATTCAATAAATTAGTTGAATAATAAAATGCTGTCAAGATTAAAATTGGTGAAATATTATATTTATTTTCAGGAGACTGATGAGGATGTTATGAAAGCCAAACATAGTAGAATTGCTGGAAAGAGTAAGAAGGAAAAATTACATCCGGAGCTTGAAGAGATTCGAGGGAATGTGAAACAGTTTTCTTTACCTTTGATCACTGCCCTGTTCAATGACAGTACTTTGCTTCCATCTACCAGTGGTCACAGCTCTGATCTGATGTATGACACATCCACAATCTGTTCCACTGATTCTCGCTGGTCCTACGATACAGACACCCGGCGCCTCTCATCTAGCTACCCCAGTAGCACAGGCACCATGATATCTCTGTACAGTGCCAGCCGACCATTTAGTTGGCACAGTGAACACTTTGACTTGGATTCTCCATTAGCATCTCTTAGGCTGTCAAATCGTAGAGGGCCTGCTGCTCTATTAGATAACACACGCAGCGAGCCTCGTTATTTAAACGAGGTATTACCCAATCCACCGGTAGCTTCATGGACCCAGGCTATATCTTACGGCAACCCCTACGGGCTGTCTTGTAACACTCCGGTAGATCGGTACTCTCCGGAACTTCTGGCTTCACAACATATGATCCCACCAAAAATATCTAGTGGAGGGCTAAACAAGCCAGAGAGTAACATTAAAACTCTGAAAGAGAATGTGGGCATTGCATGATATATCCATTAAGTTAGCTACATGTAAGTGAGAGAGAAATTAAAGAGAAATAATAACTTGGAATGTGATTTTTGTTTTCGGACACAAGAAGGAAAAAGTCAGAGAAAAAAAACAATACTGTGTGAAAAGTGTTAGAATTGTGCTTATGGCATGATTTTGTGTGAATTTGGATTCAGGTTAAAGAGTATAATTCCAAACAGTTGCAGACTTCTGTAAAAGACAGGATGGAAATGAGAGGGACATATGTATAGTTGAATGGCTGCTGTTTATGCATTGTTTGTATTTCATTAAAATAGATACTTTTATAATCAGCTAATATACATATCAGCATTGTGTACGTATAAATATCTCGCAGAATTTTTATCCATCATTACAATATTTTATTAATACTACAATACATAGCATATCTTAAGCTCTATACAGAATCTTGTTTCCATATAATGTACATCTGTTAAGTAAACAAAAGAATGAAATCTGTCCAGGGCATAATAAAAAGTTAAGTGACAGCATGCCACATTGTTAGACACATTGTTAGCAATAAAACCAGAGTACATGTAAACAGATCCCTGGACATGATAGAAACATGAGTATAAACTTGTAAACATGATTGTTGTCTGAAGAAACCAATCTTCTGGTCTCCTTTACATGTATTTTTCTTCTGAATTATGTTTTTTATTGCATGTTCTAAAACAAGTACATGTAAACAGTAACTAGATAACATAATATTTGATCTGCCTTTTTGTCTGGAGTATAAATCTCAATAGGCCTTCTCTTCAGTAACGTATTTCATCACAGTATTTGATTGGGGGTAATGGTTTGATTTTAAACGTTATGAAAACTAGTTAATGTCTTATTTATCCACACATTGTAATGAGTATACATCACTAATCACATCAGATTTATAAATAAAGCTTACTGTTAGTTATTTGTATTAAGAAACCCCCATTCTCCTTTCACTGACCTCTGAACTGTATTCCCTGACCTCTGAACTGTATTCCCTGACCTCTGAACTGTATTATTGTACTGGCACTGTACGGTTTCACTTCAATCAGTGATGTAATTGGCGCCCGATTCACTGCATTGATATCAATACCATGGGATCCAGATCAAACTGACTTTCAAAATTTAATTCTTTCTTCCTTGTTTGGTGTCAAGCAAAAAGAGTTAAGGGCAACAACAGGTTGGCCAGCTGTCAGTGACTGGCCCGGTGTCAATATATGGTGAATGCCCGGCTGTCAGTATATGGTGACTGGCCCAGTGTCAATATATGGTGACTGGCCAGGTGTCAATATATGATGAATGGCTAGGTGTCAATATATGATGACTGGCCGTTTCAATATGTGGTGACTGACCCAGTCACCAAACAGCACTGCTTTCATGTGAGGGAAATAGCCTCAAGTGTAAAGTAAAAACTGAGAAGGATGTGAAATCTCGTCTGTTTTTCTCTCTTTGAATTATGTGTTAGCTAGTACTATTAGGCGCACAGAAAAAGAAAACAAACAATAGATAATACACAATACCTTTCTACCAAATTCATTCTCTTCATCATTATACATAACATCGTACTCCATAGTATTGTAAATATGTTTTGTCTTCCAATTTTGTATATTAAGATCAGGTTATTGTTGCCATGATGGCATTTTCAAATGTTCATGGTATACTATCATCATTACTCAATATTGTATGCAATTGCTATTGTTATTGGTTGTGAAATGCTATCAACTTTCTATAAGAATTGAGTCAGATTCTTGAATAATATTCTTATTGACACCACTGTTTAAAGACAAAAATCCATATTACAGTTGTTGTTCACTGAGTGGCTTATTTGTTAACATAATTTTTCAAGCTGATTTTAAATTATATAATGTTATATCAGAAATTAGACCTGGATAAAATAGTGTGCCTACATGGAGCTACAGTAAAAGGGGAAGCTTTCTAGGTTGTGAACAGAGAAGTGTCATTAATGGCTTAACGGTGGGCAGTTGGAGGGAGCTTCCTTTCACCCTGGTGCCCTCAGAGCTAAGGGGCAACACGGTTGACTTTTGTACTCAGATACTACTGACAACTATTGTGGGATATTGATGTGTGTCTGTAATAGAACTATGGTACATGTAGACATTCATTTTGTAAAGGAGAGACTGCTTATTCATTTTAACAGACTTAGCTTGCCTCCACACAGCAAGAAGAAAATACTTTGATTGACTGCGAAATTGTATTTCTTTGAGAAAGTAAGGACTAAAGGAAATTAGGATATTTGAGTTGCATTTATAAGCTGGGAGTGATAAACAAGAATTGATTTATATGGATAACAACTTTATTCTCAATTATTCAACACAACGTTTCAATCTTGTTTTAAGTTTCCCTTGTTTTAAAAGGGAAATTATCAAGGTATCCTTGGGTATGACTGATAAATTTCGTATTATGCATGAGAAATGTAACACGAAAAAAGTTACTTATTATTTGGTTCTATATTTCAGCAATATAATTTGTCATGATCATGCCACAGTTTATTTGCATGTGGTAAAGTTTGACACTTTAAACAAGTACAGCAGCCAAGACACGGTCCACCATGGAACCCTCTTTCAACCATGTAGACACTTCTCTGTCCAACCATTTCGTTCCCACAAATCTGTTCGTATTGTAGATTTATTTTGTGTTGTTAATAAGAAGATAAGTTATTTGATGTTTGTACACTGCCATCATATAAGTGAAGTACCCTTGAGCATGGCGTTAAACATCAATCAATTACTTGTTCTTTTGTATCAACTTGCGATAGGTGAATGGTTAGTTAATGCCAAAACTGTCTGCAGTCATAGAAGTGAAATAATGTTAAGTAAATCTTCAAACAACTATCAAACAAACAAAAACTGTCATTTTTAGAAATATCTAGCCTAAAGTTTTGTTTTATTCTACTGTAATGATGAAATAGAACAAACTCTGACATATCATATAGTGGAAGGAATCTCCAGTGTTTTTTGTCTTTCTTCTGAAAGTCGCTCACAAATTAAGAGCAGTAATTCACATCTTTGTATTTTATATTAGCTTGAAGCATAATGAATTAAATCAAGGGAGATAACTGATCAAAATGTGCCATGTTAAATTGTTTGGTCAGTATACTTCCTGAACTATTTTAATAGTAGAACTCTACCTTTATTTCGTTGTTGTAAATAGAGAGTTACAATATATATCTTGCAAATGTTATGATGAAAACACTAACAATATTGTTTGTTTTTTTTATTATTTGTATTCCCCAAAGGGCATTTTTGTGGCCAAGTACACGTATGTTTATCTTACATTATTTTGTAAATCGTCATTATCATTTTTTAAAAATATTTAAGCATATTAAAAAAATTATCTTTTACATATAATTATATAAAGTGTGATATTTTAAAGCTTTCCATTACTTAAGAATGGTTTTTATGGAGCTTTTGGTGTATATTTTTGTTTCTATTTCTAAGTGTTGTGTGTTTTTTTTGTTTAGAAACTTATCAACTTTTGTGTATATATGTTTTTGTATACAAGTATGTCAGATAGTTTATATACTTTGATGTACCTGTATAGGCATACTAATTTCTTAAACATATTTATGCTTTCCAAATTGAATTGTAACAATTTTAAAACAGTTTGTGACTTAAATCATTATTTCCTATTGTACAGTTTATTGTCTGAACTTAATGCTCACTAGTGCATTTTCATTCATAAATAGACGGAACCTATGCAAAATATCAAAAATGAAAAAGGCTGTTTGCTGCATGTGTAAAGAGGAAAAACTTTTAATCATTTATACTATAAGATGACTCTCTCCTCATTGAAAAATAAATAATATTGTTTGTGTAAAATTGGGTACATTTTTGCATGTGGAGAATTATTTACCTTTTCATATCATAATATGTTCAGAACTTATGTGAAACATTTTCATTTGTCTACCTGTCACTGAATTTATTCGACTTTAACTACTACTGAATGGGAGTGTGTGTGCGTGAGTGTGTGGACTTAGAGTGCTGTCAGTTCCACTGCTATTTGATACCCTGTCACATATCTTGGTTGTGTTTTATAAACTTTTGTACTGCATAGTGAACAAAAAAGGAATCGAGCTGTTTCAACTATACTATTGTTTGACTTGTTACTTTTATATATATAAATATACTACTCGGTTAAGTATGATTTGATATTAACCATAATCCCTCCAGCAGCATATAGCGAGTATATATCATGTACATGAAAGTTAATAAAATTGTTGACTGGATTTCTCTCTTTATTTATAGACTGGATTTCTCTCTGTTTTTATATGCTGTATGCCTGCAGGTACTTTCTTGATTTCAGATGTTTAATAAAATTTATTTACAAGAAATTTACTTTTGTGAAAAGGAGTGGCCTACAAGCAGTTTAGTTAATTTTTCTGCTGAACGCCTTTTGCTGGAAAACATGGGTTTAAGCTTGGTGACATGCTAACCTTACCATGACATGGTACTGGACATTAATGGATGGCTGCTTTCTTGGTATGTTATGCACTTGGTCATAGATCAGTGAGATCACAGATTCGGAGCTAGACTGTGCAATATACTTACATAGGCGTACTCTTTTTTTTATTACATTTGGTAGTATATTGCATCTATTTGGTTAAAGTCACATACGCACCCAACATTACTGTTTTTCAACAAAAACCTCAATTTTAACAAGTTTTGAAGTTTATTCATAAATTAAAACAGTTATGTTGAAATCAAAAATATTCAATGGGTACAAGGCTTGTACGAGCCAGGAGAAAAACTGCCATTATTAGAATTCAATGATAATAGGGCAGCCCATCGTTCCTCAAATGTATCAACAGAGCCTTCGATCTCACCGAAGCGAATGACCTAGACATGTAACGAGTCATCCTTTTTTAATATTGTGGGGGCGAGGCTATTAACCGTTGACGTCGGATACATCAAAGCGTGTCCCAGATTTGACAGTAAATTGACACATCCTCATTTAAATAGTCTGACTGAATTGGTTATTATTAACCTTTCGCTTAACGTACAGAGCTGGGGTGAAATTAACAGAAAGCTTCTTACTTTTACTTCTTGAGAAAAATATCTAGAAGTCATGTCATTCTGTAACAACGCAAAAATACCAAATTTTTGGGTGCGTATGTGGCTTTAAAGCTTTTTGTTATGATTCCATGATCTGCTATTTGCGAAGTACATGACGCTACATGACTTTGTTTGCAAAGGTCATTAGATCGTTTCAAGAGTGTATTCTATTAATTAAGCTCACCTTTACCTGGTACCTTCAATGGTTGCTCCAGCTTAACTTTCCCAGATTGGTTAGGGCATCAACAGTTATATCCTCGGAGTATCACGAGTTATTTTATCCT
>JAUELC010254551.1:0-10403 GCA_031471745.1 Cryptochiton stelleri | reverse complement strand
GAACGTTCACCGCACACTTCGAAGACAAAATCGCGAGTAAAAGGCATTCCGTGATATTGACGTTCGTCGTGTTATCTTAAAGTTACCTTGTATAGGCTATCGAATTATGACGTACACGCGATTCTGTATTAAGTCACCACACACCTTGCGACCACTGAATATTTTGTTGCAAGAAATCAATACATTTTATTTCTTGCGATTTTGTGGCAAGCGACAAAATCTTAACTCTGCCGCACATCTTTGTGACAAGGCCCAATTTTGTCTCTTGCGACAACATTACAAAGGTGTGCGCCGATAAATAATACATTTTCTATTACAACTAAAGCCCGGCCCACACCTTTGCGATTTATCGCAAGAGACAAAATCGGGCCTTGTCGTAAAGGTGCGCGGCAGAGTTTTGTTAAGATTGTGTCGCTTGTGACAAAATCGCATGAAATCAAAATGTGTTATCTCACATGATCAGTATGTGTTGATCACGACAAACGTCAATATCACGGAATGCCTTTTACTTGCGATTTTGTCTTACAGGTGTGCGTTAAACGTTCTTGCTACCATGTCGGCAGATCCTTCGCCCGTTTCAGTATTTAAGATCGCAAAGGTGTGCCGGCCTTTATACAACAAATTATAGCCTACTATCGTATTAACATAGGCAAAAAAAGGAGAAACATAAAACACAAAGTTAATTTCAACAGACCGTATATATGCAGATTTTTTTTTTCAATCGTGACCTAGAGTTTTTTCATCGTTATCTCACGAGAGCTACATAACGCATTTAAATCTACGGTGGACAGTCCATACCACATTAGTAATCAACATTTACTATTATTCAATAAATATTAACCAAAATCCGTCATTATAATTACTTGTTATTGTATTAAGTGACATACTATATTTGTATGGGGGGGGGAGAGAAATTGTAATTTATTCCAGAATTTATAATATAGATATCACTATTTCGATTAGAGATATCACTAAATAATTAGATGCAATGTTTAATGGCTATTACAAATATATGTAATTATTAACAGATATCAGCAACAGTTTACTTTAAATGCAAATATAATGAATCATTATACTTTTATGGAGGTACCACCCATGTGACATGAAGGTCTGTTAGAGCCGGTTGTGTGGGAATTTACCAGTAGAGTATAAACCAACCAGTAATGTAGATTAAATCAACCAGTTGTGTAGAATTGACCATTAGTGTGGCACAAATTGACCAGTTGTGTAGAACAAAATCCACCAATAGTGTAGAAAAAAGCGTCCGACCAGTAATGTAGAAAATGAAAACACGAAATCAACCAGTACTGTAGAATATTTTGATTCCAATAAATGGAGTCAGTGTTTATGTCCACAACGACACGGTACAATATTTAACTATTAATTTTCTAATAGTATAAAGGCAATAACAAAAAAAACGTTAATTTTAATCTGAAGCCCTGGATATGTTATTATTGTATTTTTTTTTAAATCGGGATAAGATAAGTTCTTGGCTATTCGTTGTCAAGGTTGAAGCGATACACGCTCATAAGACTTCGTTTAAATTTTGAATGATGGTTCCAAGAGACACAATGTCGCTGTGGATTGTATGTCGTTTATGTCTGTGTTATAACTTGAACACGGGGTATTGAGAGGGGGTAGCTGAAACTAAGTGAAGGAATGAGATCAGGTTAGCTGGCTGGTATATACTCGCGGTTTATTGGACGTCAGGACATGGAAATTATCTGAGTCATTAAACCACGTGCATATATAGCAGCCAGTTGCCTGGGGATCTGTTCTAACAGGTTTGTTCACAAGATAAGCAACCGGTTTCCTTGGTGTATTTATTTAGTTAGCTAAAGGACTGTCATTAAGCTGCACAGCATGATGTCTTCAAGATCATTGTGCAGCAATAACTCTGGCAGCTCGGACGGGGTCTTGTCCTAAGACATTTCCTGGTGTATTGTTACATAGTTAGTACGTTGCGCAGCATGATTTCGCCCTTTTGAGACTGTCGTGTGTGTAGATGCATTGACATGCCTAGATAGAGTTATAATAGGATTATGTTCATTTTACTGACAGGAAAATATGGGCGGCTCCGTTCATAATATACCCTCGGAACTATAAAACTTTTGGTCCTCCAAAAATCAATGAAAATCTATGATAATCTAATAGTGGACATTATTTGATATCGTACCCATATAACATGATGAATGGATACCGTAAAATGGATCCCAATGATATTCTATCAAAGATGATATCAATAATAGTTTATGACAATGTATGGATATCGTGAACATTTATATAAGGTGCATATATATATAATAAAAAATGGATATTACAAAAGAGGATATCAATGTTATGCTATCATAAATGATATCAATAATATTACATGGCTATCATAAAAATAAATGGACACCACTGATATTCAAATAGTGGACACAAACAACACATCTTACCGAACGGATAAAAATGGATATCAATGATATTCTATCAAAGATGATATCAATAGCATTCGTTAGTAAAACATGTATGTCGTGGCCCAGTATATAAGGTGCCTGTATACAATAAAAATTGATGTCAATGATATTCCATCAATATGATATCAATGACGTCATAATGTACCCTCGGAACTACAAATTTGGTTTTGGTGCTTCGAGTAAAAATAATTAAAAGGATTCATAATGTCAAAAAAAATGTGGTTATCATAACAATTGTCTGGGCACCAGCCTTCTATAAGAAATACATATTTTATCAATGAAAAGAAGAAAAAAAATGTTGGAAGTGTTACATGAGATGGTGAAAAATATTCATTTCATAGCACATGTAGTCTTTATGTAGAGCTATTACCAAGAGAATAAATCTTGAGCATCTAGAGTCAAATGCTTTATTCTTGTCAGGTTTTCGAAATTTTTAGAAAGAGAGATGTGCCAGATAAACTGAGTTACTTGTACCATGGCTTTGTTAAACTGGGTTACTTGTACCGTGGCTTTGTTAAAAAAACCACAATGGCTGCTACCTTTATTTCAGCGAGGTTTTCAGATATTTTGTGACTAAATGACGGGTAGCATTGCTGATTGTTTTTTACACTTGAGCAGCTGTCTTTGTGACCCCTAGGAAAGTGATCACTCACCTAAACATCAAATAGGCACACTGTTTTCAATTCTCGCAAAACAGTAAATTTTGCATCCTGATAAATGTTTATCACTCGCATACGTGAAACCGTATCCATCAACTCAAAAGGCAAACCCTGCCTTAGTTGTACTGTTGTTTTCAAACAGCGGAATAGAATAATAATGTAACCAAATATAGATTTGTGAACCTCAATTGTCGATGACTATGTTGTCTTACACACATAGCCTTTATGTGGACACCACTTGTGGTCTATTGGATATATTCACATACTATATATTGTACGCATGACACGTAGAATAGCAAAATTATAACTATAGTTGTAGAAGGTATTTTGGGCAGTGTATTTGTGTTTACATGATATAAGTACTTTTTTTTAAATATTGTCTCGTTTCTATTCTATTTTCTTTGTTTTAGCCAAAAAAAGGTTGTAAATTGGCTGACCCCTTCACATTTTATTTTATACACCAGTCATTTGATAGAACGTATTACAGCATGGGGATGTCTGTCCGTCCATCCGTTTGGACTCTTATCAAACTTGGTAGGATTACTCCATGTGGCAAGATGTCGCATGGGTTCAAGTTTAGCATATGTTCTCTTACTGGTGCGCCACCTTGCGGCTAAGAATAAACTTTGTTCCCAGCAGTTAACGTTAATTTACCTTGGTAGAAATATTCCATGTAGCAAGATGTTGAATGGGATTGAGTTTGGCGTATGTCAGATTACAGGTGGACAATTTGGTTTCCGGCCATTAACCTTAAAAACGCTTACTATATTCTTATCACACATTGTAGGGTCATGTTTGGTGTGTGGGGCCAAAGTCTAAATTTGGTGTCCAGCTATTTACTTGAAACCAATTATCAGATTCTTATCAACTTGCGGGAGTGATCTTCATGTTGATCCTGGTACCCGGCAGTTGACTTAAAAGTGGCAAGATGTCCACATGATTTTTATTTATCCGGAGGTATATTTGAGCCTTTGTTTTTTAACTTGTTTCTGTCCAAATGAATGTTGGCTGTGTTTTAAACGCATGATTAACAGTTACATTATGTTATTACATATAATCGTTTTTTTTACCTCCGAAAATGCTCTGTGTGTTTATTTTAGATGTTAATATGTCTTACATAAATTGATAGGTTAGATGCCGGGCAAATCAACAACTCTATTCATGTCAATTATTTCCATGATAGAGCCCTCCCCACATGCGGTTAGAGTAAAGAGGTAAGCAGAAGAGTCTTTACTGCTGAGTAACCTTTTTTTCTCCTCACAGCTTTGATTAAGTGTTAGCTTAATTGGTTTGTCTGGAGCACCTCCTTCCATCCGGCTGTTTACTGAGTAATCGCCACTGGTATAGGATGATGTCCGATCCAAATGCAACAAGACAATACCAGGGAGCTAATGTAGATCTGATTGCATAAAAAGTTCTTAGCTTCTCAGGATTGGTAATAACAATCTCACTATTGTTTACCTGTTTACGCTAACCTCTCCATGTTTGGTGCCGGGTCTACAGATATACAAGTTCTTGAATCTCTCTTTCATAATAAAGCAATATAATCCATTAAATGTTCTGGGTTCTTTTTTAATAGATATAAAACTTGAACAATTGAAATAACAAGAATATATTTGAGCGACACGATAGACACACGAGGTCTGGGGGTAAAAATTGTCATTTTTTTTTTGTCTATTCTACAGGACATTAAAATCCCAGTTTTCGTTAACACCCACAGAAATTCGAGTAACTGAGAAATATATGGGTTTGACTGGCTCTCACTCACTGCGACATTAACAAATTATGGTCACCGTTGAACTGGTGTTCTGAAAAGTTCTTTTTAAACATTAAATCGAATCCAAATTAGCAATCATAATTAAGACTATGTGTACGGGCTAAATACAGTATGTTTCAGAGAATTCAAAACACAAACTGAACGATATAGCGGGTCTCAAGTTATCGCAAGACTACTATGTTCGTATCTCCATCATGCAGGTTTTAAAATAAATAGCCTGTGTGATGGATAATCATAATCAACGATGTTATATATCAGAGTAAGTCCTCTATCAATTTTCTTTGGATAGGGCTGCTCAACTGTATCCATAAAACCATGGCAGTGAGATGACTAACACTATTAGTTATTGACGTTTTTCAAAAGGTGTACGGACTTTTGTGACCCTCATTAAGCTGTAGGGGAAGTGGTGTACGAGCTGAAGGACAGTCATAAAAGTCCGTACACCCTGACAAAAAATCGTCAATAACTAATTTATTATCCGCCAAGCCTCATGTATTAGATTTTATTTTCTTTAAACAATAAGAAAATGTATTTTTCTTCGATCAAAGTTGTGACCTTACAATCGGGCGATGCCAAAAATTATAATGCTATTAAAATGCAGCGACCATGCTTTATTGGTTGACACGAACATAGCTTAATCTAGTTCCACTTTAAATTTACAAATCGAAGACGGTCTTGTTTGTTTTATATTACCCGTACGTTGTTTCAACTGCCGGGTAGTACGGTCTAGTACCACCCGGCAAATTGACCAATCAAAACATCGCGAATTTGGTTCACGGGTAATAAAAATCCATATGGAAATCATGTATAATAACTCTACGCTACAATTCAAATAATGGATATCTTCAAATGACCAATCATAACGCACTTACATAGCCTTGTGGCGATGGTCTCCTTTCATAAAAAGAACCATGTAAATGTTCTATGTTTGTTTACTTGGACAGGAGATAATTATGTTCGTTTGGTAATGAATGATTGCGGAATGTTTTGATAAAGAAGAGGGAGATTCATGTACTCCGGTGGATCTGTAAAATGAAAATCATCCCCTTGTTCTATTGGTTCACGGTGGGGGCTTTTCATTTCCAAGTCTCCTTTCCAAAGTTGTAAGGTGGAGATGAGAGGTAATCCGACTTCTATAGGCCCATGCTCATAAAACAACATTTCTACAGAATTACACACACTGTATTGCAGTTTTATGTTGAAGGCCAACGGCTCCTGAGAAACCCAAATGAATAGAATTAGGTGGAGAACTTGACATAAAGTAATAGGTTTGTTTTGGTTTCCTGGATGTATGCCGTAAGGTTATTTTACTGATATGACCGCATTGCCAATATTAATAGTGGAGGAAACCACAGCACCTTTCTAACAAACAGATATTTCAAATCCCTTCCTTACATAACCGTGAAAACAATAGCCAGTTGAACTGGATTAGTAAACATTTGTTTGATTTTGGTGAACGTACTTTAAGGTTATTTATTTCACTCGTATTAGGACATGCCAACCCAATGGGTGAAAGAAGCCACCCTCAACGTGGCTTCCAACAAAACACAGGATGCCAAACCTGGCACAATAAGACAAAATGTGCACAATGGCAGGTAACCAAGCCGATCTAGCACTATGATCAGAGAGCACCAAGGCACAGGAAACTCCCATCAACCACCCCCTAGCTCAGAGAGCACCAAGGTACAGGAAGTATCCATGACACCCCTTTCATCCATAGCTCAGAGGGTACCAAGGCACTGTGTCACTTTTAGAGAGGAACAAAGCTAGCCCTACAAGTCATTGGCAACAAGATTGACAGAAGATACAATGAACAGAAGACACTAAAATCGTTGGAAGAAGATGGATCAACTTTGTACATGTTATGTGGAGATTAAGAAGACACAACAACAGTGGCAGGCTTTCAACAGACCAATATCACAATAATTGGCTCCAAAGTGTCTGTTCGTTTATAGGGGCATACTTAAGCTATTTTCCTAATATGACAGCCCAATGGGTAAAGGGAACCACCTCGACTGTCACTGGCAACAAACAATGACAACATACATGACAGACAGGACCTAAAAACATGGCACAATAAGACCAAATGTCCAAAACGGCCATGGTTTAGCTCAGAGAGACTTCAAAGTAAAATTAAGTGACCTGCTCAGTGACCGGTGTTTGGGTGGAAAACCAAAACGAAACCATGCAAAACACACCCTGTGATCTTCGAAGCCAGGGTTGTACTTCTCTCCTATACCCACGGTCAACATACCGCCTAGAATCTGTGCAGTATATCGAAGGGGTCTGGATTTGTGCAGCTTCAACAGAGTAAATCATTCCAATAGAAGTTTGTCTTCAAAAATAAGTTGTTGACTTAAATGCCTCTGAGGCTCAGATTCTGTCAGTCTGTCTTGTAACCTGTCATAAGCATCAATAAAGTCTTGCCTGATTGTTTGCCACTGGTCATAGCCGTCCAATTTTGTTCCGTTTAACGAGCCATTGGCGAGATTAACGAGGGTTGGGTACCAATCAGACACGTGAATCATGTTGTGGTTTATGGAGCCCGGCTTGCCCAACATGGAGCCATGAACGAAACCAACGCCTTTCATTCCGCCGTCCCACAACGAAGCTTTCCATCCTCGCAACGGCCAGTTATTTCCACCAGCCATTATCTGTCCACCATTATCTAAATAAATGTGTTCATTTTTTTTATAGACTGAGAAACAACCAGAAAAACATTTCATGTTGACCGTCTGTTGTATCAGTCAGAAAATGGAAAGAAAATAGTCTACTTTGGGTTTCGGTATTTTGTTTTCATTCCTTAGTGAGCATAAGACAGGCCGGGGCTAGTTGTTACACGGGGTAAGTTGTTACACGGGGTAAGTTGTTACACGGGGTAAGTTGTTACAAAGCATGTGTCTTTCATGGAAGCGAGCACATCCGACATTTTGAGAAAATTTTGAAGCTGGGTTGAAGCGGTGTTGGGTTTAAAGTTTAAAATAACACCCATTTAGTTACTTTGATCCGTAGCACTACAATATTTCAACATGGTTAACCGTTTACGCTTCTTCAAATCGCACATGGTATTGACGGAAACTTAAATGCTGATGTAACATATTGTGAATAGTCCTGTGTCGATCTATTCCACAGTCTATGTTTTATATGTATAAGCGCCTCAGCCAATGAGATCGTCTTGTAATCTTCAGAGTTAAATAGAGTTGCTAGACGGAATGCACGTGTTGTGTTGTCTGTGTCTTATGTCTTCAAATAGTAGCCTAAGTAAAGAACCCGCGAACTTTACAGTGGAGTTGACCATGTAGAAACATTTTTTGAGAGTATGAAAAAAATCTTTCTTGTTTTATGGGTGTAGACTGTTACCAAGTGTACTACCTTTCGTCAGGAAAAAGTTTGCGCCAGGGGACAACAAGGTCAAACACATCTTTCAATTTACCTACTTTTTGTTTCGAGAAAGAGTGATTAACATGAATGTATCTTTAAACTGTAACATGAATGTATCTTTAAACTGGTCTTGCGCTAAGTTCCAGCCTTCCCATATTACTATATTTGGGTTGTTCCATTCATGTATGGTATTACTAATTTGTTCAAAAAAGTTTGGGTCATTTCTATTTGGAGCATATATATTAAGTAAAATAAAAGTCACATCGTATACTTTTATCTCTAAAAATAAATAGTTCCCACACTTAGTGTCTTTTTTAACTCTTTCAACTTCATAATCTAGGTTTTTGTCAAAGATAATCACGACCCCCCCTAGAGTTGTTTTTGGACATATATATGAGCCAGCGCCCCATTCTAAAGATATTTCATTCTGCATATTTGCCATTTAGTGAACGTCTTGTAAGCAATATATTGAAAACTCTTTTCTTTTCTCTTAAATGCCGAAATGTATATTCTTTTTGGTTTATTATTCAAACCTCTGCAATTAACAGAGGAGAATATTACTTCAGAAATGTTAGCCATCTTTTGCATGAGACAATCCCCGTAATATTACATCTTTGTTTTTGTCAAGCGGATCAAGCTTACCGCCCTTAAACAACACTACCTCTATACCATTTTTCAGTGGTTGTGGTATATATTTAGTAGATATGATACAGTTAAACAAAAGAGCAATTAATTTGAACAAACGATTACAGCCATATTTAAAATATTCGTATGTCACATTATCGTATCCAGCGGCTTTCCCGTTTGGGAGGCCTTTACAAGTTTTTAATACCTCTTCAGTTGGTATTAGCGAGTGCAATACACTGCATTTATTCAACTCCGATTGTTCGGTCATTACAGGTAAATTACGTTCGACTTCGGTGGCGAAAACGTCGTCGAAAGCGCTGCTACCATATTTTTGGCTCAGTTTATGAAAATGTTCTTCCCACAATTAAATAATACAGTCCGTATCTGATTGGATGTTACCAGCATTGTCGCGTAATTTACCTCCACTATCATTTTTTAATTTGTGATGTTTTCCTAACAAAAACCAGAACTGGCACTGGTCAAGACGCTCGCTACGCTCAATAGTATCATTTATATTATTTCTATATGTAGATTCACTTTTTCGTTGTTCGTAGCGGAAGCGGCGATTACTATTTTTATGTTTTATATAATATTGATTACTGGGATCAGAAGGTCTGCCCGCTTGAACCCACTCACTGAAAGCGTGTTTCTTTTCTTTAATTAGTTCATTTAAAGTAGAACACTAGTAGGGTTTTCCGCCTTTCTTTGGTTTGCTTGTTGGTAGGTTTGTTTTAGCAACATCAGTTACAGTTTCTGTTATGATTGTGTAACTCATCTACATCGGACTTATCGATTTTGTTAGCTTGGAGTTTTAAGAATATTTCATCATATAATATATCATAGTATGAAAGTTGCTGGTTGACAATTTCAGTGTAATTAGTTTGAATGGTAGGAGGTGTACAAGTGTCCCATTTTACTTTTGGACGCTCAGCTGTGCCGTAATGACCTGTTATTGTTGTATTTTGTGGTACACGATTATTAATTTTAAAAGACAATGCACATAACAGAGGTAAATGGTCAGAGACATTAAGGACACTTTCAGAAATAATTTCACAACATAACAAATCATGATTTAACTCTGAACTAACAATGACATGGTCAATATACGACCTTGCATTATTACGGAAAAATGTGTGTTCAGGGCCCTTAGCTTCTGTTTATAAATCAGCTACAACCAGACCAGTCCTATTAATCATGTTATATAGTTTGACACCTTGGTTAGACATATTACTTACGAGTGGAAACCCGTTACGACCGCCTAAATCGGCATTGAAATCTCCCATAACAATTACCTGGCCGGATTCCATCATGTCGGTGATAATAGTCTCTAAATAGTCCAAAGTTTTTGAGGACGAGAAAGGTAAAGAAGAGCTTTAAAAGAATAGACAACTTTTGATAAAGTTGACTATGAATAAAAAATTTATTTTCATCTGAGTAAGAAAAAATTACTTTAGCTTTCAACTGTCACGTAAAGCGGAGTAATCGGCATTCAAAGTTACA
>JAUELC010254343.1:0-10406 GCA_031471745.1 Cryptochiton stelleri | reverse complement strand
AGAGTATCAATGAGTTTACAATGACGGACCCGGGGTATCGCTGGTGAAAGATTTACCGGGGCGCAGTAACGGTTATTTGTGATACCATTGGGCAATATTGGTTATTTTAGAGCGATACCAGTGGACAGTATCGGTTAAGCCTACTGCATTACACATAGTATCAGTGATTATAAGTGAGTATAGGGAACTCCGAGTTCAAAACACTGAACGTAAAGACGAATCAAATGAACAAAGATGTTTGAAATATTGGCTTATATAATGTATTTATGCTTACGCTATTAATTATGTATGATTTGTTGACTTGGTTCACTTTTTTTACCTTGATTATTAACAGCAAAATCATGTAAAATAATCATTAAGTAGGCCTAACATTCGTATTAGAAACCCAGCCGATGCTATTAAGATGTATTCAATAGGTCAGTTTGACAAATTCCTGAAACTCTCCTTAACTTTACGCCGTTTCTGATCAATTAATTCCTTCTAGCAGAGCGATAACAGACTTTTATCTCAAGAATCCTATTAAGCCTTGATTATATCTTCCTAAGTTTGACATTCGGATAAACTTACGTTAGCTGAAATTAAAGAGATAGTTGTAAAGCGTTTGAGAGAAACTTTAGTTCCTAACAAACAATAACAACGTTGAGTAACAAAAAATACCCACTACATTAGCGGGTTTGGAAAGAATCCAGTACAATTGCTCCGGCGACATTTGCTCCGACGACAATTGCTCCGGCGACCATTGCTTCGCGACAATTGCTCCGACGATAATTGCTCCGACGACAATTGCTCCGGCGACGTTTGCTTCAGCGACACTTGCTCCAGTGACAATTGCTCCTGTTGTATTGGATACCATCCCTGGCAACAATTTTCATCGGAGCAATTGTCGCCGGAGCAATTGTCGCCGGAGCAATTTTCACCGGAGCTATTGTCGCCGGAGCAAATGTCGCCGGAGCAATTGTCGTTTTTCAGAGCAATTGTCGCTGGAGCAAATGTCGGGCTGCGAACAATACATGTCATAACGTGAAATACGTCTGCTTATCCAAAGTGGTCCAAAGCTTTAGCCTCCATAAGTGTAACTGTCTCTAAAACGTCATCAAAAGACCTCTTTATATCCGTGGATATGTTAACAATCGTAATTCATGAAGCTTTATAGATTTTAATCACTTGAAAGAGGGAAAAACCTAAAAATAAAGTTAATGTTAAAATATAATCTCTTAAATTACTTTATCAAGTGTTTTAAAAATTGCGTCCTTCGAAGTTTGGAGAAGTGTTTCATAATATTGCTTAAGCCCTATAACTCATTTAATTGTATGGTGGGCTTTTCATGCCACATTGTTTGTATTATTAAAACAATGTTCATAAGAATTCTTCATAATAACTGCTTGTGTTAAGCGACATACTATTTTTTTTTTTGTGACGATTAAAATTGATATTATGTGAACATGTGATATTTATGAAGAAACCGGGCACCTACAATTAATAGTATGATCAATTTGGCCACAACAAGATAAAAAAAATGTCCACACATTCGGAACAACATTGGAAACTGAATGGTCATTATGGTATATGAACTTGTGTTAACTTCCTTTTAGATTTTCTTCCCCGTTAATATTTAATACGGAACGAAGAACGGTGTAGCCTACTGAAACGAACCTCTAGTCCATTCCAGCAAAAGGCTTAAACTTCGATTGAGTTTGTTTCAGTTGTGCTTTTCCGTGGCATAGTCTATTTAAATTATGGTGATTCGCTACTTGATGTTGTAATTTGCTTGCTGTCGAGGACAGTCTTTCACGTTTTTTTTTTTATATATGTGCTGTATGTTTGAATTAAGGAAAATATGGTAAACAATTAAAAGAATTGGCATAGATCTTTATAATTAATACTAACATATCGTTCCTATCGTTCCTTGTCAATGCGTGGTAGATTATAGCGCTGTTAGCTTAGTGTACGACAACAGTAACAACAAATTGACTTCGCCCACAACGCGCGATAACAGTTTCCATGGTAACATAGGAGCTGTTAAGATACCAAGCTTGAAGCACCCTTACCCCTCCCCCTTTCTCCCTCGTCGGTTTGCCCCCCTCCGCGCGCAGGCTCACTCTTAGCGTGTTTTAGCTATCCGTTCACGGCTGCGAATGGAGTTATTTTTATTCCGCTCCCGCTGGAGTACTCGCAGCCACTAGGGGCAAATAGCTGAACAGAAGGGCAACCCTGCCCTTGTAGTCCTATGTATTGGGCGAGTCGCTGAGCTCGGTACATGCGTGGCCTTAATCATCAATTATGTTATACTACTATCCGAACTGATTGGAAGCTCTCATTGCCTACATAAATGCGTGTGGAGTAATTTGGGACTGTACTTGATTATAGTCTGTGGCAGACTGTATATACAGACCACAGAACCCATCACGTGGTGTATCATATTTACACCGGCTCCGTGCAGATCTTTTTCGTTTCGGGAGGTGGATGAGCCCTTACTTCAACTGGGAGGAATTACCATAATAGAAAGGCTCTTGGAACACCCGCAAAGGTAAGGCATATAAATCTTCTCTTATGAATTATAGCGATTTGTTAAAACAAGTCTGCATGTCTCTGTTTATATAATGCACGTGAGGGGTTAAGGAGCGGTTATGAAAGGTTGTATTAAAACGAGAAGGGGCGATGTGGCTCCGTGGTGCCAGCATCATATGGTCGAGGAACCTTCATGCACACCGCCGCTCTATAGTATCCGATTTCGCCTAAACATAGTGTAGTTCACTGTAAATCGGAATACCGAACTAACCGACACTGCAGCACGTGGAAGTAACGTCATTAAATGATGGTCTGGGAGAATATACGCCTTCCTTCCTTCCTGTGCGATCGTAGGGTTAGTGTGTCGATATAAAACCATGTCATTTCCAGGCCACCATCCCTAGGCTACAATCTTTAGAAACAATATGCCCTACACGGTGTTTCAAGCAGTGGTTTCCGGACAATTAATTTTAACAAAGCACTTCAGTAGATGATATATCTTATTATCCTCTTCAGTTGGATCGACTTAAGTTTATTAACATTATTAAACATTGTAACATTGAGATCTTGGAGTGTTAATCTGTTACTATATCCCCATCATGTTGTTGGATTACTCTGCTAAATTAAGCGGAGTAAACTAAGCGGAGTAAGGCACTGCATTCAAGCTTTATTGACTGTTATACCAGCGTGTCACTGCCAAGTGTAATTGGTGAAGGGGACAAGCGATTTGAAGCCTACAATACGAACACAAGCAATATGAAGCAGACAATACGAACACAAGCAATTTGAAGCCTACAATACGAACACAAGCAATTTGAAGCCTACAATACGAACACAAGCGATTTGAAGCAGACAATACGAACACAAAGCGATTTGAAGCCAACAATACGAACACCAGCAATTTGAAGCAGACAGTATGGGCACAAGCAATTTGAAGAAGACAATACGAGCCAAAGCAATTTGAAGCAGACAATACGAACACAAGGCTTTGATTGATTTTATTTTTACTTTAAAAAACCCCCCACACACCCACACCATCAATAAGCGTATTCCAATGAACGGTAAATCACAATTCCATATTGGTGGAACTTTATTTGTAAATAGTGTCGTGAGTTGCTTAATCGGACCATGTTTTGTCTCCTGCTTTTATTCTGTATCTTGTCATTGTTTGCCACTCCTGGTGTTGACAAAATTAAGTGTGCAAACGTCGAGCAAATATAAAGTTCTCTGTGTTTGGAATTATAATACTTGTGTATTGCCATTGTTTGTAACAATGTAACATTGGGCCGGGATATGAGTGAAATAGTACCATTACTACGGCGTGAATCTCCCCAATAAAACAAACAAGGTTTCAATCTAGTATAACTTTACGTGGTCGAAGATATAAATAAGCGACTTTAAGGGAGCTTGTTGCGACTGATAATATAATAACTACCAATAAAGTATTATTAAACCGATACTGTACCATCTTTTGACCAATAGTGTTACAATTAAAAATAGAAGAAGGCCATTGATGTCGCTAAAAAGGCAGTACCACAGAATGACTTTAAAAAACAGACTTAAATTTTCTAGGTTGTTGTAAAGTATAAACTTTCTTAAAATGTAAACCTCAGCAGTCATTTTCACTCGTTTTCTAGTTGCGTATCTGAAAACTAGTACCTTTCGCTTGTTATTAAAATTCATTATAATTTCTTGCGTTGGTTTGTCACATAGTGAAAATGCTAACAATACCTGGTGGTTGTATGAGTAGATGGTTAGACCTACACTGACTGTGGGCATTTGGAGTTCAACTATTGACCTTGTATCAATCGTCAAATAACGGTATTTGTATACAAAAACAGCATTAATAGAAAAAAAACCCCAGCTGTTTCAACCACGAATACTGATGTAAACCTTCGCCTTGCAGAATACCTGTTGCAGGGATTTATCATGTTAGAATAGATGTAGGCTAATTTTTTTGTGTTTGCAGTCTCATTTATTCTGCCAAATGTTTGTACCAACAAAAATCAGTTGTTTTGAAAAATCTTTTTTTTTTTCTTCAAATAAATATCAAAACACATAGATGTGGAAAAACCCTTAACCTTATTTTGATTTTATGTATGTATGTATGGATTAGAATTATGTATTCTATTAATGTGTGAAAATATTATTATGATTTACAAACACGAAAACCGTTGTTATATATTATAATAAACAAGAAGTTGTTATACATATGTGGTTACATTGTTTATATACGTTGGTGTCGCTCAGAATGACACAGTTTGTTTACAAAGAGTTTCCATTGCAGCTGAAACTCCTCTCACTGAAGGGCCCGTGCCGTGGCTTAGTGGTTAGCGTGTCTGACTTCTGATCTTCCTCCAATGTACCGAAACCACCCCGACAACAAACAATGACAAGTTACAAGACAATCACAGGACATAACAGGACGCCACAACAGCTTTCTGTTGCCCCTTAGCTCTGAGACCACAAGGGCAATGCGAAGCTCCCTCCAACCGCCTGCAGCGGTAGAAGAAATCCCAAATGTAAAATGTACTTTGGTTCCAAAGGTTACGTAGGTTTAAAGTTAGTTTCATACACACTAAAATAACAGCAATAGCATACCCCCCCTCCCCCCCCCCCCCCAAAAAAAAAAAAACAACAAACCAAAACCCGAATGAAAAACTTAACAAACACTCACCCCATCTGTTTTCATTGTGGTAGCTGCTTTACTATAGTCTGGCTTTATAGCTTTACAATGACCACACCCTGTTACAAAAAACAGCATAGACTATTCACTTATTGTGGTATTGGTGATTACAAGCTGGGTTTAACAGTAACATAACACAATATTGTGCATTTTCAACTTCTACATTTTTTAACGTGAAACATTTGAGTGCCTAGCACCATATACTTTAATATGCCATGGTGCTATAATTTGTACTGAATGTGGCACTGAACTTTTGTCATGTTATGTTTTCACAGAATATTATACAAAATCAAGCTGATTCAACTGATCTGCCTCCAAACAGTACATGGTACAAATACCCATTTCATTCTAAACAATATCTATAATCATAAAGTCATTTTAGATTTTAAAAGATGACCAAATGTTGAAAAGATTCTTACTTACATGGAGCATAGAACATAACAAGTACAGATTTTTGTTCAGCAACAAAGCTGTCAAAGTTAGCGGTTGTTAGAATGTTGACGTTACTAGCGCCCTCTATGTCGGCCCAGTCATCCTCGGCATTCAAAGTTGTGGGTGATGGGGTGGGAGAAGGACCAGAACTTAATGGGTCCTTCATGAAGTTTACAAAATCATTCTCCTGAAAATAGAAGATTTCACAATATAAGCTTTCAGAAATCTTCAACACCCAAAAATATCAGATTTATGTAATTAAATAAAACTTAATGTTTATTTCAAGAAAGAAACAAATATTAATAGTGCTGTTGATTGTCAACAGCATGATTTACTTTGTAATTTTCCAAAAGCTTCCTGCACAAAGATATCTATTTATTTCTACAGTCCATTTTGTAACCCACCTCATGTACAGTTTCTGTAATATGTTTTTAACGACTCACAACAATAACTGTATCTGGAGATATTAACAGTAAGCGGTTGTTTGTTTGTTTGATTGTGGGTTGATGGTGTACTTTAGATTTTACTCATGTGACAGTGTGCCAGCCCAACTGGTGAAGGAAACAACATTCGACGTAACTGGCATCAAACAAGGACAAGAAACAAAAAATAAGACCATCACAGGACGCAAAACATGGTGAAATTAGATAAAGTGTGCTACACGCCACAACAGATCGGCTCCATGTTGTCTCTTAGCTATGAGAGCACCAGGGGACAGGATTGATTGGTGTTAACACTGCACTCAAGAGTATTTCACTTATATCTCGGCTGTGTACTCCAACAGTAAAAAGCCAAATTAACACAAACAACAAAATGTGAAGTGTTTGCTCCGTTGGAAAAGGAATGTTCCTCCAGTGGTAAGTAGACAGCATGCTTTACTCAAACCATGGTGCCCTTAGGCAGAGGGTCCAGGGGACAGGAAGATTCCACCAACCACCCACAAAAGAAACATTGCTTAAATTAATATCTGCAGTTACAGTAAGAAACAAATCAGGTCAGATCCCTGATGAGTTTCCTGTACACTTGTGTAATATAAAAACAAAAACACCATTTATTTTAAACATTTCTTATATTGAATAAATAACTAATATTTTCTTGAACATTCTGACATTCCAGCTTCTCTCATTCCAGATTCAAGGTGACTTATAACGAATAGCGGTTTCACAATTTAACTTTTTTTAAAATCTGTTAACAGCTGATTAGGATATTAAATACATGCAGGTGAAAATAGATTTCAGTAGTTTTGAATTTAAAGGGCAGGCTGGACTGAATGGTGCAGAACTGGTGAAGGAAACAAAACATGACTCACCTCTCTACCTCCCATGTAGTTCTTTGGATTTTTCCCATAGTTGAAATATTTGAATGTAGGATAGCCTGTGACTTCATGTGTCGTACAAACACCACTCTGTGTGGTGCAATCCACTGCTGCATACGCTACCTAATGATACATAAACAAGTCAAGAAATTTCAGAACAAATCACAATATTTATTAGCTGCGGACTTGTAGCTAATTTCGTATGTAACCACTATGGGAAAATACTATGTCAAAATCTATTGATTTCTGCTCGAGAAAAAAACGTGCAGTTTACTTCAGTATTAAAAGCGATTTAATGCATTTCATGACCATGAAAGACTTCAGTGCTTTTTGCCAGACAATTAAAATCATACTCACAACAAAATAACGTAGAATGTCTTTTATTCGCAATTAGAGCCGGTTAAGTTGCGTATAGTCGGCTTCCGGTAAATAGCTTCGAGAAGTCTCCAGGATTTTACCTTGAAACATTAACCTGCTCTAATCGCTGATAAAAGACATTGTACATTTTGTTTTTGCTGTAAGTATGATTTTAAGTGTCTCGTACGTGAGATTGTAGTCTTTTCTGGCCATGAAATGAGTTAATGGCTTTCAATGCTGCAGTGAATTGCCCGTTGTGTTCTCGAGTAAAAGTCAACAGATTTTTATAAGGAATGCTTTCGTAGCAGTTACACACAAAGTTGTAAATTAGCTACGAGTTCGCAGCTAAATATTTAAATGAGTATCAGTTGTATTTCAAAAGTATGTATTTTTGGGAACATATATACATATAATAATGACTGAATAGGGAAAGGAAACCACCCTAGACGCCACTGACAACATAACAAACAATGTCAAGATACAAAACAAGAACATGATTCTAATACATGGTGCACCAAAGTGTGCAAACCTACAGCACTAGATTACAGAACCGATCGGCTTTGTGTTGCCCCTTAGCTCTGAGAGCGCCATGATGCTAGCAAATCATATTTGTTAGATTCCTGTAATTTTTGGCAAAATTCTTAATTTTATTAAATATACTGATAAATAGATAATCCAAATTACATGATAGTAGAGCTGAAACGGTTAACCAATTATCCGCAACGGTTTTTTAGAAATGGTTAACCAGTTACAGAACAGTTACAGATTAACCGAAACATTTCCTAAGATAATGGACACACGCGATCTGACCAAGCTGGGCAATCGCGGCCAGCACTTATCTTGTCTGCCCAGTACTAAAACAAAATAAGTTATGTGCCCAGTTTTTCATAATAGCTATACTTTTATTGGCAATTGCACAAATCTATGTAAAGCACACTGAAAATCCACGAGTTTGGTTCATTTTACGAGAACTTAAGCTAGGTGCAATAAATCAGAGGTGTTTGCCGTCAATCAGAGCAGTGTCTTAAACCTACATGTACTTACGCGGTAACATCTTTCCAAATATGGAGAATGCATTGGCGTTCTGTATCTATTCATAGCGACGTAGTTTGGTGCAAAATGTTTTGACATTAAGGATTCACATAAAACTTTATTAAAGTTAAACAATAAAACAACAGGCTTCAATTTAAAGTTTTTTTTATGAAAAAGCATCAGAGATCTGAGGAATTAAAGGTCAAACTACCAATGATCCAAATTCCATCTATTACGTTTGTAGGTTTTGTTCTGTTCTGATTATGATTTTTACGGACCCTGAATGGTTAAACGGTTTACCGACGGATAGTTCAAACAGTAAAGATAGCTAACCGTTTCAGCTCTACATGATAGACATGTGTCTCCAGCGGATCCCAGACCTACATGTACATGTACTACATCTTATTTGATGGGTATAAAAAAAATTAGGATATATGGTAATCTAAAGATCTGCATACATAAAACATATCAAATAATTGAATAAAAATCTTCTCTATATATATCATAAGATTTGAAGGGCTATTGTAGTATTTCCACATCCATTTCAATTGTTAATTAATTACCTTAGTATCCTCTTTATAAGCCGATGCAGCTGCCATAAATTCTGGTTTGGCTTTTTTACAATGACCACACCCTGGAAGAACACAAGTTTTCCAAATTAAAGTTTCTTGCTTACTTTCCAAATTACAGTTGAAAACACATTTGTCAAAGTCACACTGGTTGTTTTAATCAAGTGCAAATAAGACTTTTTTTTCCTATAAAAGGAATAAAGATTGGATAATACATGCATGTACTTCTTAAATGCACTGCTTATATGTGATCTATAAAATAAGTATAATAATTATATTTAGTATTCATAAGTTATGATAATCTTATTCCACGGACAACAAGATCTAGAAAAGCTTCAGTGCTATATATCAAGCAATGTATGCATTACCAGCACCCCTGGAAAAACATGCAACCATACAACCACAGTTCGAGTGAAATCCTTCTTGGGAATTTTTTTTTGAAAATAATGTATTGGTCTTATGTAGAATTTGGAGAGAAATTTTCAATTGATAAATTTTTGTTCTTGATCATTTTTTAACTTTTTCCAGGGGTGATTACCTGTGTAATCCAGGTGTATATAATTTTATGTCAACCAAATAAGACAATCTTTATTATAAAGGTGAAACTTACATGGGGCATAAAACATCACAAGGGAATGCTTCTTTTTCTTGAGGAATGTTTTAAAGTTATCATTGGTCAAGTGATAGACGTCACTTTCTGTCTCCTCCCAGGATGGTTCAGGTGGTGGCGGAGGGGGCGGTTCTTTGGGGCTGTCAATCAAAATTAAATACACCAATCATAAGTCAGTACCGGTAGGAAAAAAATATATTTTGTTTGATACTAGTCTACTTGGAATAATTTTCGTACATCTTTTTGACAAAATCCGAATTTGTTTGCAAAAGCTTGTAGATATAAAATCTTGTAGACTGTAAAATTTTAAAAAACTCACTCTTTCATGAATTCAACCAATTTATCCGCTGTCCTCTCATTGAAGTTATATAAAACTTCTCCATCTCTGAAAAAAACAAATTGAATGGGAGTCACAACAAAACACAAATTCCTTTTTGAATACAAGCTCTTATTAAGTACATAATGCTGTGAATCTCCAAAAAGGATGGAAAAACGCCACAAATCCTATAACCAACTAATGCTGTGAAATGTTTGCCGGCATTCTTCTCACTGATGAGTATCTTTTATTCAAGTTGTAACGGTACTCTGTTAAATCGAATGTAAGACAAATATTTACAGAAAAACGAGTTTAAATTTATTGGGAGAGATTGAGAGGAAAAATATGATAAGCAAAACTCACTTGAAATATTTCACTGTAATGATGATGCAAGAGTTCAGAATCCACATGAAAATAACAAATTATTTCATAATTAATGTAATTCAATTTAATCATCTGTAATATATGGGACACAAATATGGTACTTGTGCTATAATGTAGGTTAGCTTTAAACTTATGGAGTCTTTTCCTATTAAAATAAATGTAAAATAATTGTATTATTATCTTAATAGTTTAAGATA
>JAUELC010254342.1:0-24710 GCA_031471745.1 Cryptochiton stelleri | reverse complement strand
CACAACATCAACTATGCTCCTATTGAAATTTTGTTCATTTTACAATTGTTATCAGTGACATAACTTCATAATACAGTAATGAAATGGAAATATTCAGTAAACGGGAAATATTACATAGACGCTGCATGACATTTAAGGTCACCAAAATATACTTACATCAAAGAAACTATACGTTATGTCCTTCCACAAGAAAACCTGGCTCGACTAAGATTATAAAACCTCATCATATTAATATCACTTATGATTAAAGTTTTGAAATTGTCTTCCTTTTTTGACATAGGTTTTAACATTTCCCGGCAATACATTTTTGTTTTACAAAATTTATATTTTCATTATCTTATTTCCACCGGACATATCGGCCTATAGTCACGCTTTGATAATCGACTACACAAATGTTGGTTTGCGTGATTTTAATGTTTATTGTCAAGCGGTATATTACATTTCTTATTCACATGCTAAATGCTCAACATTGATGTCAGTAGAAATAGGTAGGTATTGCACTTAAAGACCTAATCCACCAAACACTTTCAAAGGTCAATATGATTTTCTACTTTCATCTTTAAAATGATATTGCAGTGTATCAAATCGTGTTGCACGCCGCTTCTATTACTAAAAAGACATTCGGTGCCAGTGGTACACAGAGACGTGACATAAGGAATCAGTAAAGAGATTGCGCTTTGTGCAATGGTATGTGAAAAAAAAGTAGTCATTAGTGATGCCGTTTTTCTAAAACAGATTAATCTTAGTACCTTACTTGTAATGTCTTCGCTTTCCTGGCAAAGTATTTGTCTCGGTACAAAACAGTTTAGGAGAAGAGTTTTCTTTACGGGAAAACATACAACACGCCATGTGAGGCATTTGTCTAAATGTGAAAAATGTCTTCTTGGAATTTAGTTAGACCACCATTGACTTATATCAATATTAACATGTTTCTAGGGTAATACAAAGTTTAAATTATAACGTGTAAATAATGGTTTTTAAAGGGAAAATGTGGCGTCACAGATTCAGGAACAGGGAAGAGTCTTATCAATGTGATGATTATTGGATAGAGTGGGACCAAAAGTACAGGAAATATATTCATTTTAAGACACATTCCGATTGGTCCCTGGTCATCTGTTCTACTTCTCTTTGGTGGAGACGTTGTTCTGCCTCGTAGTACACGGCTATCCTCGACCGTTATTGCTAAGCCATCAATTTGTAATAGTTACAGCACATTGCTAATGTAGTACAATGTAATGCGCGGATAATATGACACATGATAAAAATAGACTATACTTAGTGTCATCTCTTTCCTAAATAGCAAATAATGGAAATTCCATAAAATCTAAGACGAGTATTAAATATAATTTATCGTGTTACATCCCATATTGGGTTTGTGGTTCTACTGTAAATGAGAACTATACAAATATTTATAAGACATTGTATAGTGTTCTTACAAAGAACGGTTTAAATTATATCTCAAAATGTATTTATCTACCTGTTTATTTTTCTATTTAAAAAGAAGAGATTCTCGAATTTGAGTCTCATTTTAATACCCTAAAGTTACCGGCTTCTTCGCTACAATAGAAAAATATCTAGTCAACTTACTAAGAAGACTTAAAATATATTAAATTAGGTTTTCCTTTGGTCATCGTTGCGATCATATTCCCTCAGTGCATCTTTTACATCAAGAACTCTGTTGGATATTTCCAACAAGACATCTGACGCGTTCCCAAATAAATAATTCTCTTATATTTAGGTTTCTTTAACAGAAAGACAAAGCACCAAAAGCAGCATTATGAAACAGCATTATCAAAGCTTTATCCAACCTTATTGTCTGTCTGCTCGAGTGTACTTCGATGTTTTATGTCTTAAGGACGTTATCAGTTATACATGATTATTTTATCGTCTCACAATTTGTGGTGATGGGCATGCAATTATTGAGATGTGACCTGGTTGTTAATAATTATGTTGTTGTCTAGATGCAATCAACTCGAAGATAACATTCTCCTTTTAATTACGATATTGGACAATCTTCTCGTCTCAAAGATCGTGTTGATGGAGATCTAATGTAGTTCTGGCAGGTCTGATGACGTCTTGGCTGTGATCGTGTCAGATAAATTGTGGGTTATCGTCAGTGGAGCAAAATCTGTTATATAATACGTGACTAACTAATGAGACAAATTGACGGGGTGGCTGTTAGACAGCGATCAGTGAGCCATTGATATCAGGAAATACGGTTAAAGTAATGAAAGCTCTTGACATAAAGCTACAAACTTTTCTCAGTGGTATAGACTGTCTAGGTGATGGTCCAATGAGGGTTTAGATTGCAAGGGTTTGTTAAACATTCGGAAACTGGCGAAGCCACTGTACAGGGAGAAGGGTGGGATGGTAAAATGATACATTGGCGTAAAAGGAATATTGTCTGGAATATGCAGAAAAAAACATCGCGACAGAAATATTGATAAGTTAGAGTATGAATTGTAATATATACTTACAAGATAGTACTGCCTTAATTGATAAACCAGATTTAAATCGATGCCAATAGGATTAAATATCCAGCATACTATGCAGGTGACATAACAGACGCCTTCTCAACTAATATAAAACAATCTATGAATCTTAATAAATTGAGACATAATTATCTCAGCGACTGTGCTCCTTTCAGGTCATGTAATAATATTACATAATAAGCTATAAAAAAAATTGTAATCGGGATTTTGGATGTCAGTTAATCAGCCTTAGACTGAATTCATATTGAACTTGTAAAACATTATTTCCGACCAGAATTCGGCTTTGGCAGATTTGTCATTTTCTCATCTGATTATGTCTAAAGAAAATGTTCGTATTCGTTTTATTATAGAAAACCACGGGATATTAATTAGATTTTTCCGGCTTGTCTTAACTTTATGTTAGTTGAAATGTACTGCTTGTAGCCCAAAATGTATTCATGATCGACGAAGTGAAATTGATAGAAAGATAATTGTCAAATGGTCCTGTCATATGGCCTTCATCTCTGCTAAGGAGAATGTTAAATCTGGGGACTTTAGCAAATTAGATGCCATTTTTCTGTTAGGTTATTAGTCTACGAGAAATAACCGTAATTCACGGTCAGATAAAATAAAACCGTTGATAGTCATCTCGCAGTATGTTGATGAAAGGAAGGCATGAAACAAAACAAAATATGTCTGTGCATACCTTTCATTTCTACTAAAGTCAATCATAAATCTGAAGACTGGAAAATTTGACGTCAGTTCTCTGTTTTGCTATTAGTTCACAATGAATAAACATGGTCGACAAGGTACAATGTGTTTTCTCTGTCCCAGTGACAAAGTCTAAAACAAGCTTTATCAAGCAATTTTATTTCAAAGCAATAAATAAAATATGTACGATGTTGGACTACTGGACTATCAGTATATGCTGGTGATGTCAGTGTAGATACTTTACTTGAACACCAACTGCCCCAGGTGAAAGTGGATTATAACTTTATGGTTCCTTACCTTCCTGTACTAAATACTTTTATTACATGCAGGAATAAATAAATCAACCCATCAATAAACTGGTATGAACAAGACTTGCTTTATAGTTGGCGTAGGCTGTCTCTGCGGGTTTCTATTGGTTGGAAGTTATTTTGCAGTGTTCATATCCACGGTTTAACAACAAACAATGCCCCGTATGTAGAGACGAATAACTCTAGTAACTGGGACAAAGTGAGGCGATATTAAACCACAATATACCTGATTCCCACACGTCTTGTCATTATGCTAGTTGGTTTGTTGTTAAAGGTCATACTAGTCAAACGGGAAAAGAAGCGTGTAAACTCATGTCCAAATATAGTTAGATAACCATAATGTAGGATTCACCTGGCTGCTTTATCTGTTTCGATATGTACAGAATAAATCAACAAACTTGTATTGTCAGTTGTATCATTTACAGAATTAATGTTGTGTGTCTGTCAGTCCTTGGTCGTTATCCATGCGTTCATATTCACTACACACAATAAATACACTAAGATAACGTTTTGTGTTAGTACAGGATTTCAGCTACAGGTTACAAATTGTATGACACGATCGGACAATACAAAATCATGTCACTCTCTAGTCAATAATTCATAATTTTGTACACGGAACAAAACTACAGACACTTCTACAAGCCCCTTATTCCCTCTGAGGAAAAAACTATTGACATGTGGTTTTCTTAATAGGAATATGTTCATTTGATATAGCCTACAGAGTCTATGCGACAAACGAATATTGTACAAACTTTCTAAGGTGTAAGAATTTCTTAGAAATAAATAAAAAACAATTGGGATCATAAGAATGTGACGTCATATATCACGTGATCGGGTGGCCATTTTGAACAAAAGAGAACGTCTTATGATTATAAATTATCTGTTGTTTGGCAGATATTATCAGTTAAACCTTAAACATTGTCCATGTAAATCTGTAATTTATTAATTAATACAAATATTGCTCCACATGCTCTTTGTGTGTTGACAAATAATGGTGTGCTTTGGAACAATTTGTTGGGTTAGGCACAGCAAATACGTTTGTAAACTTATAACCTGCTGTGAACAAAGTAGACACTGACAAAAAATACATATATTGTGAAAGATAGACATTTGCGTTTGTTACGACTCGGGGTTTGGAGGCCATCTTTATATAAAAAGGCTACATAATTTTTCTAAACCAAAGTGTCCTTTCCAAAAAAAGACCTACTTACTGCTAGGTACAATGACTCTTTAATTCTCTCTAATTATTACTAATATATTTAACAATGACATTTAAACGAAGGAATTTTATAGTAGGCCTACTCATATATCTCGTCGTCTTCAATGTGGTGTTCACAGACAGAACCTCTCTGGAGACAGGCTTTACTTTGTTACACGTTAAGGATTGACGGTCAGACAAACGTGATATCAGCATTTATTATTCTTGACATTTGTAGCATTGTGAGTACACCCGGTATTGAATTACAATCGACTTTACGTTGAAGGTTCTTTTTCAATTATGTGGATAATGCCAATCCATATCCAAGCCCACGTCTTAATCGTGTTATTCACCAACAATACTTCTATAAATTAAACCAGTCTTCATGGAATTAGGCTGTGATTTCCCCTTGATATAATTGAATCAAACAGTGATTTGAATGTCTACTCTTTTAAAAATAGACCAATATCAGAATTCAGCCATGCAATTTTAAATAAAATTTTCAATAAGAAAGCATACAATCCCCGTGTACAGCAAATATTCACTATCGACATTAGTGGACTAGTGTTAAAATGTTGCTTTGGTAAGACTAGATTGTGACATTGTACACATTTTAGACATATTGATATCATTTGTCTGTACTAACCATTCTCCAGTGCTACTATCAGTTCCGATCAGGACCAACAAGACGATCACAAATCATGGATAGATACTAAACAGACACAGCCAATATCCGACAACGTGTCCGTCAAGACACTCGGAGTCTTGACATTCTGTTAACCAGTAAATGGGCAGGTTTTTTAACGTTGCATTACCTGATTGATTTGTTGTGAACACATGAGAAAGTGTTTGGCGTTTTAATAGCTCATTTGCCATTCAACTAACTACCAATAACAAAGTTTCCTGGTTTCGTAATTAGTCTGTGTGAAATGGCTAGAGTAGAGTATCGCCTGTTAATAGGCATACACATTAGCATGTGAACAGAGATTGTAATCTCACAGCAATCTGCCCAGCGTTAGGAATATTCAAATGAAGCGTCGATGTCTGAAAACTGTCTTATGTCAAGTTAGTGGACTAAATGAAGTAAAGGAGTCTGAAAACTGTCTTTTGTGAAGTTAGTTGATAAAATGAAGTAAATGAGTTTGAAAACTGTCTAATGTCAAGTTAGTTGACTAATTGAAGTAATGGTGGTGAGTCTTTTCTGGATCGACAACTAACAGTAGGCGTTCATATTAATTTACTATATTGAATTCTTTTTTGTTTTTTTTCCCACTTTAAACTAATTTCATTGACGATGTTTTTTGAAGTAATAAGCATTATTTGTCATCATTACGTTTGATTAAATATCATAAATACGTAACTTTTTTCAGAATCGGTCAAAACATCTCTTGGGAGCTAATTCAAATTACAATTTCTTTAATCAAACGCAAGAATAAAAAATACATTCGCTTTTCAACGTGTTCTAAAAAGACATTCAAACTAATTTCGATAAATGCATTCTACGCTTTTGGCTCTTTTGTAAAGACATCTTTATGGTAAATTAACCTGTCTTTAATCCTGAACATCTATGACAAGATGTGTGTTTATGACCTGTGTCTATTACCAGATTCACAAAAAACTACAGTCGGACGCTTTATTGAGGCGTTCGACGTAATTTATAGTGCACAGAAGTTATGTTAACTGCCATACCGGAATTATTTTATTTCAAATGCGTCGTTTGGTGTCTTGGCATCATTTTAAATATGTCAAACGTACATGTATAAGCGCTGATGTGGATAAATTTCGTTAGTAACGCCTTGGAGATATGTGTCGATGTCAGGATCCAGAATGGATATATGTACCGTGCAATCAGTGAACGGTTTATAGAGTATTTATTGTTGAATGCTCATTTCCATAATCACCTAGATCGTATTGTTCGTGGAAGGGAATATTCTCTAGAGGTTATATTTCCTTACTATTATGAAATAATTTCTACTCTATCAGTTAACACTAACCTGTTCTTGTCCGTACTATCGCGGATCTGTCAGAAAACTTGTATACTTTACAACCTGCTATGTAAGTACTCGCGACGTTCGGCCAGCAGGAAAGAGTCGGTTGTTTACGTGTAAATGTTGCAGTTCAGACGAGTGATCAATTTCGTTCTGTCTGAAAGTGATAACACCAATATCACTTATCGTTTGACGGACAAGACTGGCGATACAGTACTCTGTTGTTAATACGTAAATAGACTGTTCGTCTGAAGATTGTGATTATCTGTGAGTCGTCTGACATTTGACATTACACAGAAAACAAGTTTGACGTTTGACATTTACGAATTTATCGAATGGATACCAAGTCCGGAACAACTTGACCAGAGAGTCTATCTAAAGCGTCTATCTGGACCATGTGACAGACAAGCCAAATGGCCAAACATGTACCCCGAGTAATAATTATTTTTAGTATTAGGGGTTCTAGCTTTGAGCTACAAATAGTTTTGAAATCGGTTGGATTATTATTATTAATATGTATGCAAATAAGGCCAATATGGCCGCCGAAACATTAGGTCAAATGTAAAGTTGGTCTTTTAAACCTTACTATATTAGATGTAGAATTACGTCCTGAGTACAAAGAGTTAGCTTTTATTTCTTTGATTCCAACAGTTCCCGAACAATTTAGATAAAAGGGAGAGAAAATTGTAGCCTATCATAGTCGCTGTATCAAGGATACTACCGCTAGTCACGGATAAAAGTTTGACATTTGTTTTTTATTGACATTCTGTAAACTTCGGTTTTTAATCTTGATAATGCATAAACTTTCATAATAAAATTCAGTTTTTAAGTATGCTATATTTTTAGATTTAAAGTGTAAAATACGTGTCTCAAAGATCACCTGCACCAGCCTGCGGAAAGGATTAAAGGGATTATCTCACCTAGACTAACTACATGCTGGTCGTTATCACAAGGCAATCCACAAAAGACGAACTTGACTGTTGGGGGTGTGAAATCAAACTGATCAGTTGACAGTTAGACATAAGCGGGAGACGTATTACTCGAGTGAAAGTAGTCCTCACAGATTCACTTTATTCACACAATAGACCACTCAAGGTGGCACGACAGGATAGATGATGTATAGTACATATATGGCCGAATGAATATAATGTTTAATGTTTGAAAATACACACAATAAAGTATAGTGAGCAGACGGCGTTCAACTTGATAACAGTCTAATCATTTGACATTAAGAGAATTTATATGTAATTAATGAACAAAAATCTTTCATATATTAAAAATAAATATAGACCACATTAATTATCACAAAATCTAAATCTCTGTAAACCCAATGGTACAAAGCAATACATGTATAAACGTAACTTATCCATGAAACACAAATATACTTTACCCAGGTTCACATGTCTAGAGCTATATTTTAAATGATATATATCTATTTCTGAAGATTAATCGCACTGGCATTAATTAGAAAACCGATAAATCATCACATGCTTTAGATATATATTTTAAGCTATAATAAAGGAACTATATTTCTAACATTTTTAACCTCTTTGTAACAATCGTATAATTTAAATCTTTTTTTAAAATTAAAAGTCATCTCGGTTATTATTTACATTCAATTGTAACCAATAAATAAATATATCAGCTATTTAATCATTTTTTTTCTTCAAATAATTAACATGAAATTAAATATGCATATATAAACAAAAGACAGTGGAATTCGTCGTCAATGCTGTTTGTTTGACATAGTGTGCAATATCTTTGATTCGTTGGCATATTACGTCATCTTCCAGTTTCTATCGGGCGTTTTCCTACTTTTTTCATCGAGAAGTAGCAGGTAATCTTCAATTCCAAAATGTGTCTTAAAAATTCTATATAAATTACCTTTTGTTGAGTTTAACATTTAATGTTGCCAGTTTTTAATAAACTAATCAGTAAGTGTTTGTTAAACTAATGCAGTCAAACGTGCAGCATTGTTTACACATTGAGAATCCCAAATGTAATTAAATCTAGTTTCGTACAATATGCCCTTTACCTTATTCGCCCATGGAAATTGAATAGCATTCCTGTTGACAAAAGTGAACGTGTACATTAAAGAGGACAGTTTGTTTCTATCATCTTGAACCAGTTTGATACAATATGATAACATTTTAATGTAAATATCGATATTCAGGGGGTATACTGAATATGTAGTTCAGTCACTCACCTATGTTTTTGCCGTTTTCTCCGCTTTCATTTTTCGTATTTTTTTTTAAACGAAAATCTTTTATTTCTCGTAAACTATTTGTACTCTTTGAAATTTGGTATACATAATCTGCAAAACATGATCTAAAATACTGTCACACAGTTTCGTTTTAAAGTTATAATTCACTGAATTTTTTTGTATGGGAGTGTTTGATGTTTTTCATGTATTTTTATCAATTATACCAAAGCTAACTTGAATTTGAAAAAAAACATATGATTGTATTTAAGTTTAAATACACATCTACCAAGACGTAAAGAAAGATTTTAAAAATAAATACTCATCTAAGAGAAATAAGAGTTAGAAAATTAGGGCAATTTCTTAAAATAATTTAAGGTTTTTCCTCGTTTTTGCAAATATAAATTAATTTGAAATATAATATTGCATCAGATTTCGAATCTTGAATTCCTTCTCTATCTAAGTATTTGCGTGGTTATTATACTTATTATGTGGAAATAGTTGCAAAATCCATAATAACACAAGGATCGCATATTTTACTCCTGACTAGCGGTGTTATCCTTAAGATCGTTATAAGTCATGGCTGACTGACGTTGAACGTTGAACAGTGGCGCAGTGGTAACAAACCGGAGTTTTGCTTTATGATCTGATTTTCGCCAAAGTCAGTGGAAATACTTCTCATACACCAAGAAATAATGATAACGTTTTAAGAGTCAAGGCCAAGGTTTCAGAGATCGGAAGTTATGAACAAGTAAAAATTGCTGCAATAGCTTTATGTACCGAGATATGCAATTGAAACTTGGATGACATGTTCTAAGAATAGAAGCGGTTAGTATTTATCGCCAGCAGCTAGAACCCCGGTATCGCTATAACGTAACAGCTTTAATTATTATTATATTTTACAAAGTGAGTTTTAAATTAACTGAAGACAGTTTTGTTAAATCCAGTAGTTCCAAGATTGTCAATTTGGTCTTTGTGGAACGACAAGTAAGTGTAGGTGTGTTTTTTTTTGGTTAACATTCAAATCACTGCTGCAAAAAACTTAATATCATCTGAACGATGACTTCAATCTCGCCGCAAAAATGTAAGTCTGATTGAAAACAGTTCCCAAGTCTGAAAATTTCCCGCTGCTTAATTTATTTTCTAAATAAGTTTGCCCTAGGTGTAACTTTAGTCACCCCTTCTCGACTTATCTGTTTTGATCTATGAAACTAAAAAACCCAAGACATAATTATATCAGCGATTGTGAACCTTTTAGTGTATGTAATGAATGTGTGTACATTTCTATCACCGGTCAACTGTCAGAAGCTGTCATATTTATGTAAACTGCATTGTGGATGTCAATTTATTTATAGCAGTCATTTGCTCAGATTGAACTCATATTGAACTCAAATCTCATTTCCGAACAGAATGGCAGATTTATAATCTGATCTTTTTCTATAGAAAGTTTTTCTTGGCGTATCTTGACTTCATCTTAGTTTGAGTGTAAGCCGAAATCTATTCCAGAACAACCAAAAACTGTCTGAAATTGATAGAATGACAATTAATCGTCCTGTCAAATGGCCGTGATTTCTGTGCTGGAATATCTTAAATATGGGACTTTAGATGCAAATTAGTTGCAATTGTATCTGTTTTGTTGTTAGACTACGAGAAATAATCTTAATTCAAGGTCAGGTAAAAAGAAAACGTTGATATTCATCTCGATGTTGACGAAAGGAAGGCAAAAAACAAATAAACCTCAAAATATAATATGCATGATGTACGTTTGACTACTGGAATAGCGGTGATGTCAGTTTCTATATTTTGTTTGAAATCAACTACTTTAAGTGAAGGCAGATTACAAACATTTAGTTCCTGTATTAGCTGTCCTAATCACTTTGTTTTCATTCAGGTATAAACAAATCAACCAATCAATTACCCGGAACAACTAAATCTTGTTGGCATACACTGTCGGGTTCTCTTGGTTGGAACATTTCTGATGTATTATAATATTTCACATTCAAGGTTATACGACAAGCGATGTCTCGTGTGTGGAGACAAATAACTCTAGAAACTGAGACAAAGTGAGGCGATATCAAACCACTAGATACCCTATTCCAACACCTCTTGTCATTATGATGGATTGTTTTGTTGTTAAAGGCCGTACAAGTAAAACGAGATAGGAAGCATGTAAACTCATGTCCAAGTATAATTACGTTAATCATAATATGGGATTCAGTTCGCTGCTTTATCTGTATCGATATAGGTCTATGAACAATCAATCATCAAACTGGTATTATCAGAGGAACAATAGTTGCTGGTTAGAGAATTAATATTGTGTGTTTGTTTGTCAATCCTCCGTCGTTATCCATACATTCATATTCACTACACACAATACACCTAAAAAGACGTTTTGTGTTAGTACAGGATTTCAGCTATAGGTTACAAATGATATGGCAGAGGTATTAGGTCACTTGCAAGTCAACAAATGCATACTCGTGAACAAAACTACAGATACCCCTACAAGAACCTTGGTCCCTCTCACGAAAACACAATTAACATGTGATTTTCTAAATTATTAGACCAGATTTAAATCGATGCCAATAGGGTTAAATACCATTTCACAGCATACCAGGTAAATTTACAGACGCATTCCCGACTGATACAATATGATCTATGAAACTAAATAAATTGAGACATAATTATCTCAGCGATTGTGATCCTTTCAGGTTATGTAATAAACGTGTGTACATTTGTATCTCCGGTCAACTGTCAGAAGCTGTAATATTTATGTAAACTGCCTTGTGAATGTCATTTAATCAGCATTAAACTTAAGTCATCTTGAACTTGTAAAATCTCATTTCCGTCCAGAATTCGACTTTGGTAGTTTTTGTTTTTTTTTCATCTGATTTTTTCTATAGAAAATTTTCGCATTCTTTTTATTATAGAAAACCACGGGATAATAATTAGGATTTCCCGGCTTGTCTTAACTTAATGTTAGTTGAAATGTACTCCTGGTAGACCAAAATGTATTCCTGATCGATGAAGAACGGTGAAAGACTGAAGACTGGCAAATTTGACGTCAGCTCTCTGTTCTGCTACCAGTCCACAAGGAATAACAAAGTGTCGGCAATAGACAATATTCTCCCCTGTCTCAATGACAAAATCTAAAACATGTTGATGGAAGGAAGACAGAAACCAAGCAAAACTTTATCAAGCAATTTAATTTCAAACCAATAAATACAATATGTATGATGTTGGACTACTGGACTAGTAGTATGTGCCAATGATGACAGTGTCGATATTTTACTTGAAAACCAAGAGGGAGGTATATGACAACTGTATGGTTCCTTTACTTCTTGTACTAAATACTTTATTGCACACATCAATAAATAAATCAAACCGTCAATAAACCGGCATGAACAAGACTTGTTTTATTGATAGCGTAGGCTGTCTCTGTGGGTTTCTGTTGGTTTGAATTTCTTTTGAGGTATTTATATCCACCGTTTAACACCAGCAATGCCGCGAATGTAGCGACGAATAACTCTAGTAATTGATACAAAGTGAGGCAATATCAAACCACTATATACCCGATTTCAAGACATCTTGTCATTATGATGGATTGTTATGTTGTTAAAGGTCATACCAGTAAAACGAGATAGGAAGCGTGTAAACTAATGTCAGGTCACTTTCAAATCAATTAATTCATATTTTTGTACACGGAATAAAAATGAAGATACTCCTACAAGAGTAGGTCCCTCTCACAAAAACATAATTAACATGTGGTTTTCTAAATAGGAATATATTTATTTGATATAGCCTATAGAGTTTCTGACCTCTGGTCGAAAAGGTTCATTCATTCAACAATACATATATGAGAATTCTCCCGGGGTTCACACTTGGGATATCATTAATTTTCCCTCCTACATAGCATTTTAGCGTTGATTGCTGTTCATTGTTAATACCATAGCGCATTGTTCAATCAAAGTCTTGGAGACAGAAACACACAATGTGTGTGTGTTCAATAGGACATTTCGTCTCAGCGCTAATCCTTGCATTCAGCTTGTTGACATCTGAGTGTAAAATAAGATCTTGTTATATGACTCGTTCAATTCATGGAAGCACTTGGCTCGTTTCTTCAATGATTGCTACAGAGTTGAAGTTAGCGTTAAACGAGTTAAAGTCATATTTCTGGCAATACGAACACAAGAGCAGTGGACCAGTGAAGATCGTCAGCCAATCAGTAGTCTATGGTAACAACTCGATTAAACATCCGTGGATTGTTGAAGGCATACAAAGGAGGTAATGTGTATAAGAATACTAATAAAAAAGTTTTTCAGCCAACGTCAATTCACTGATCTCCAATAGGAGAAACATTTTATGCTTACTATTATAATTTCATAAAAAAATAATTCACAGATCAATATGAATAAATCAATACAAACATTAAATTATAAAGATATTATTGTTGTCTGAAGTCAAATTAATATATGCTACTTCAGCGTCCAGTGCTTCATGTAGGGAGAAAAATGCAGTCCTAACTGGGTTAGAATTCGGGAAGCATTCTATCGTGAGCCTTCGTAGCTCAGTCGGTAGAGTGTTGGGCCTGTAGCCGAAAGGTCCCGGGTTCGATTCCAGGGGAAGGCAAGGACATTTTTCTCTCTTCATTCATTAAAATATATATATTGTGTTGGATCTGTAACCCAAAGGTCCCGGTTTGGAATCCCTTTGGAGGCAAGCAATTTTTTCTCTCTTCATTTATCAAAAAATATATATTTTCTTAACAATCAGAAGTTGTCGCTCGTAAATATTTTATTTACTTTATACCCCGTACACTGTGGCGTGTTCAATTCGCTGAAAATATATTTTTTTTAGCAGTATCTGAATGGAATCGAAAAAAAAAAAAAAAATGGCCGAATCCTATACAAAGAGCTTCTCTGTGCGATTTGTCGATATTCGTTGATGAATGCATAGGGGATATGTATGGATTATCGGACCTGATATTATTCAACAGAGTGTTCTTTTGAATGGCATCCTAAAGCTCCTGAACCACCAGAGAAACATGACCCGTGATCCATTATGAGATGTACATTCAGCCTTTTAAAAACTACCAACTGTTTACAAATATTTGACAGCTAATTCTTACAGAAACCCATTTACCAAACCGTGTGATTATGGATAGCTGGCGTGACGTCTGTTATTCAGTGAGATCGTTAAGAATTAAACAAGTAAAAAGTACCGCAATGTAAAGTAAAGGAGTTTGAAAACTGTCTTAAGTCAAGTTAGTTGACGAAATGAAATAAAGGAGTTTGAAAACTGTCTTAAGTCAAGTTAGTTGACTAAATGAATCAAAGGAGTTTGAGAACTGTCTGATGTCAAGTTAGTTGACGAAATGAAATAAAGGAGTCTGAAAACTGTCTTATGTCAAGTTAGTTGACTAAATGAAGTAAAGGAGTTTGAAAACCGTCTTACGTCAAACTAATTGACTTGTCTGAAAACTGTCTTATGTCAAGTTAGTTGACTAAATGAAGTAAACTAGTCTGAAAACTGTCCTATGTCAAGTTAGTTGACTAAATAAAATAAACTGGTCTGTAAACTGTCTTATGTTAAGTTAGTTGACCCAAATGAAGTAAAGGAGTCTGAAAACTGTCTTATGTCAAGTTAGTTGACTAAATGAAATAAAGGAGTCTAAAAACTCTCTTATGTCAATATAGTTGACTAAAGGAAATAAAGGCATCTGCAAACTGTGTTATGTCAAGTTAGTTGACTAAATGAAATAAAGGCATCTTTAAACTGTTTTATGTCAAGTTAGTTGACTAAATGAAGTAAATGAGACTGAAAACTGTCTTATGTCAAGTTGGTTGACTAAATGAAATCAAGGAGTCTGAAAGCTGCTTAATGTCAAGTTAGTTGAACAAATCAGTAAAGGAGTCTGAAAACTGTCTTATGTCAAATAAATTGACTAAATGAAGTAAAGGAGTCTGAAAACTGTCTTATGTCAAGTTAGATGAATAAATGAAGTCAAGGAGTCTGAAAACTGTCTTATGTCAAGTTAGTTGACAAAATCAATAAATGAGTCTGAAAACTGTCTTATGTCAAATTAGTTGAATAACTGAAATAAAGGAGGCTGAAAACTGTCTTATGTCAAGTTAGTTGACTAAATCAAGTAAAGGAGTCTGAAAACTGTCTTATTTCAAGTTAGTTGACTAAATGAAATAAAGGCATCTTTAAACTGTTTTATGTCAAGTTAGTTGACTCAATGAAGTAAAGGAGTCTGAAAGCTGTTTAATGTCAAGTTAGTTGAATAAATGAAGTAAAAGAGTCGGAAAACTGTCTTATGTCAAGTTAGTTGACTAAATCAAGTAAAGGAGTCTGCAAACTGTCTTATGTCAAGTTAGTTGACTAAATGAAGTAAAAGAGTCGGAAAACTGTCTTATGTCAAGTTGGTTGACTAAATGAAGTAAAGGGGTCTGAAAGCTGACTTATGTCAAGCTAGGTGACTAAATGAAGTCAAGGAGTCTGCAAACTGTCTTATGTAAAGTTAGATGACTAAATGAAATAAAGGAGACTGAAAACTGTCTTATGTCAAGTTAGTTGACTAAATGAAGTACAGGAGGCGAAAACTGTCTTATGGCAAGTTAGTTGACTAAATGAAGTCAAGGATTCTGAAAGCTGTTTAATGTCAACTTAGTTGACAAAATCAGTAAAGGAGTCTAAAAACTGTCTCATGTCAAATTAGTTGACTAAATGAAATAAAGGAGGCTGAAAACTGTCTTATGTCAAGTTAGTTGACTTAATGAAGTAAAGGAGTCTGGAAACTGTCTTATTTCAAGTTAGTTGACTAAATGAAGTGAAGGAGTCTGGAATTGTCTTATTTCAAGTTAGTTGACTAAATGAAGTGAAGGAGTCTGAAAACTGTCTTATGTCAAGTTAGTTGACTAAATGAAATAAAGGAGGCTGAAAACTGTCTTATGTCAAGTTAGTTGACAAAATGAAGTACAGGAGTCTGCAAACTGTCTTTTGTCAAGTTAGTTGACTAAATGAAGTAAAGGACTCTGAAAGCTGCCTTATGTCAAGCTAGATGACTAAATGAAGTCAAGGAGTCTGCAAACTGTCTTATGTCAAGTTAGTTGACTAAATGAAGTAAAGGAGTCTGAAAACTGTCTTATGTCAAGCTAGGTGACTAAATGAAGTACAGGAGTCTGCAAACAGTCTTATGTCAAGTTAGTTGACTAAATGAAGTAAAGGAGTCTGAAAGCTGACTTATGTCAAGTTAGTTGACTAAATGAAGTACAGGAGTCTGCAAACTGTCTTATATCAAGTTAGTTGACTAAATGAAGTAAAGGAGTCTGAAAGCTGACTTATGTCAATCTAGGTGACTAAATGAAGTCAAGGAGTCTGCAAACTGTCTTATGTCAAGCTAGTTGACTAAATGAAGCCAAGGAGTCTGAAAACTGTCTTATGTCAAGTTAGTTGACTAAATGAAGTAAAGGAGTCTGTAAACTGTCTTATGTCAAGTTAGTTGACTAAATGAAGTCAAAGAGTCTGCAAACTGTCTTATGTCAAGTAAGTTGACTGATTGAAGTACAGGAGTCTGAAAAATGTCTTATGTCAATTTAGTTGACTAAATGAAGTCAATGAGTCTGTAAACTGCTTATATCAAGTAAGTTGGCTAAATGAAGTAAATTAATATGAAAACTGTCTTATGTCAAGTAAGTTGACTAAATGAAGTAAAGGAGTCTGTGAACTGTCTTATGTCAAGTTAGTTGACTTAATGAAATAAAGAAATCTGAAAACTGTCATATGTCAAGCTAGTTGACAAAATGAAGGAAAAGAATCTGAAAACTTAATATAGTTGACATCAATACGCTTGATTAAATATAATACATATTGAATCCGTTCGCTTTTCAGCGTGTCCTTATAATGACATTCCAACTATTACGTTAAAATGAATTACCCGTTTATGACTCTTTTTTAAAGACGTCTTCTTGGTGAATTAACATGTCTTTAGTAATTTATGGTGCATAAACACAGACATTATGTTAACAGCCATACAGATATTATTTTGTTTTACATTTTGGTGTCAAGGCATCATTTAAAAAAAGGCAAACTTAATCGCTGATGTTGGTAAGTTTCGTTTGGTAAAGCCAACGTGTAGATATCAGTATCCAGAATGGATCTATGCATCGTGCAATCAGTGGTTGGTTTATAGAGTATTTATTGCTGATTTATGATTTATTGATTTTTTGATTGATTGATACATTCATTCATTCATTGATTCGTTCATTCGTTCGTTCACTCACAATAATGTTCATGCTACTTTATTATGTGTAATTTATTATTTTATATTTGTTTTAATTCTTGTTTACAGTTATGATTATTGTATATAGTATGCTTTGAGGTCTATATTGGGTGTTACGCCTGTTGGCCTTTTATTTTAAATAAATAAATAAATAAATAAATAAATTGTTCCTTCCCGAGACCCGAAATCTTATTGTTCGTGGAGGAACGATTCTCTACAAATTATATCTCCTTACTGTTAAGAGATAAGGTCTACTTTATCAATTAACACTAACCTGTACTTGTCCGTACTACAAAAGACTTGTCAGATAACTTGTATAATTTACAAGGTGTTATGAAAGTACTCGCGACGTTTGGCCAGCCAGAGTCTGTTGTTTACGTGTAAACGTTGCAGTTCAGATCAATGTACACGAGTGATCAATTTCGTTTTTCTGAAAGTGATAACATCAATATCAGTTATCGTGTGACGGACAGGACTGGCGAAACCGTAATATGTTCTTAATACGTAAATGGGCTGTTCGTCTGAAGGTTGTGCTTGTCTGTGAGTCGTCTGACATTTTATATTACACAGAACATACGTTTTTTTTTTTATCTAATAGACGTTTGACATTTACGAACTTAGCTAATTGATACCGAGTCCGGAACAACTTGACCAGGGAGTCTATCTAATGCGTCTATCTGGGCCATGTGGCAGACAAGCCGAATGACCAAACATGTACCCCAGGATATATACAATTAGTATTATTATCATTATGGGTTTTAGCTTTGAGCTGGAAACTATTTTAAAATCGGTAGACGGTTTTACTAAAACCTGTATTTCCAAGATTGACAGAATTAGGTCTTTATGTAACAACAAGTGTAAGTGTTTTTGTTCGGTTAACATTCAAATCACTGTTGCAAACTAGTAATTGTCATCTGAACGACGATTTCAATCTCCTGCAGCGACAATGTAAGTGTACGGCTAAATGGTTTGTTTCTCTTTTAAGTGTGGTTCTACACACTAAATAACTCTCATTTGTTTTAACTATCCTAAATAATGTAATATAAATATCAATTATTTCAATAGATTTATTTCCAGTTTTGTAAATACAAATATTACCTTGATATACGAATCTATGGAGCGAAACCAAGTTAATTTTGATAAAGCTAAGAACCTTACAAACTATGTTTTAATCCTTCAAATTATGTCGCGTCATCAGCTCATTGATATGTATGGGTGTTTTTCACCTGTTGATTTAAAATGATATGTATCTAATATTTTGAATAAATGTTAAGAACTTGAGATAATAATTAACATTTTCTATCCTAGCTAGCGTTGATTCCAATTGGAGTTAAATAATCATTCGTTGGATTCTACGATTCTTTATATGTGTTACATAGGCCTACATCAAAGGGAATGAGATATAAATCCATCTCTGTCCAGATATAATCCGTATGATTAAAATAGCCATTAACCTTAAGAGGAAGTTGCAAACACTACTATGTGTCTACATCACATATAAATCTCTGTAATGCGCATTCAAATGTGTCGACTTCTCGGATCCTGAAACAAGCGTTTGCGTTGTCCAGGCCGCTAATTAGAGGAATTTGGTTCCCGCAAGAAAACACAGCTTCTTTGTTCTGCATGAATGTTCGTAAATAATTCGAAGCAAGCTAGTTCGGAAAAGAGCAGGTCGATATCTGGCGTATTTTGTTGTCCATGAAAGCTACCGTGTTATTGAGGAAGTCAATTATCGCAGAAATCCTGGTGCCAAAAGTGAAGTCGCCCCTCCCTAAGGGGCACACTCTGGAAGACAAACAGACTAGGTTTTGTTAAGCTTTGGGAATAGCTATATTAAGATAGTTAGTCTGATTTATGAGGGGAATACTCCGATGAAGTTTGTTGTTAGATATTTATGTAGTATTTTTAAATTGTTCACAGTTGAGTTGATACGAAAACCATGCAGCCAGCTTTGATGCAATGATAGAATTTATTTATCATTTACAATAATACGTTATTTTCATTCAAGAAGATTTTCCGCATCTATGTTATGTTTTTTTAAACAAGCGATATTAACAGTTTGAATTTCCCCTGACGATTTTGAATATATTCCGTTGTCTGTTAGAAAATAAAGTTTTCCTTGTAGGCCTACAATTGCTGATACACGGAAATTTGTTCTCTTATGTGGCTTGAGATCAGACAGAAAACTTTCGCCGTACGCAGTGCCCTTCAGCCGGATTATATTAACGTTTGTCTTCTATGTTTTGTGGTGTGTTTTTTTTTGTAATTTATTTATGCCTAAAATATAAGTGGCTATAGAAAACAGCTTTTCAAAGATAAACTAACCCACTTATTCCTCAATTTCAAAAGATCAAGCATCGCTGCCTGGGCAGTGTGTTTCAGACAAATGTCCATATACAATTGTGTGCAATGAAGACAGTGAAACAATAAATTAAAAGAGAAGTGAAGCAGTTTACATGGCACGTTTCTATTTGTTTACCAGATTCCTAGAGTACTGTAGATAGAATTACTGAACTGTTCAATCACATTTTCCACATCTACAAGTCTGTATTTGGTGGACCATAAAAACACAGGATTGTCAAACAAACGACTTACTGCATCAAACACAAATTAAGGTGTTATTAACATATAACCATTGCGTTACCTTGATTCTGATTCAAGAACGCATCCCTTAGCTCTCTGATTGACGTGCTTTTTGTAACCTGCTGCTGATTCTGTAACAGGGCCTTAAGGAAAGAGAGCGACCCAATATCTTAACGGGAATAATCAAATATGTAGATTGACTGGTTGTGTTTGATGTGCAAAACGCTTATTTTTTCCCCAATATTTCACCAGTCCGGGCATATCAGGTGGGAGGTGGTGGCTTCAAATTTAGATATTAATGGAGTTTTGGTAATACCGTTTTATTCGTTAGCTGAAGAGAAATAATATTTAATCTAAAGAGGTAATGTCGAGATGATAAAGGCTTTTATTTGTCTAGACAATTTCCAAACCCTTTGGGAATAAAACACAATTTTAAATAAATTCAAACGTCTTTGAATACATAGAGAACTATCTGGCAGATCATACTGCATACTATACACATTTATCTCCTATCGGAGTTAACAAGATATTAAAGAGTAATAAATAATAGGCCGCCTACCGTCTCCACCTTTCAAACTCTATACCAGCATCAAGTTCCTGCCGGTTTAAAGGACTACCGCCTGTTTGAACCAAACCATGGTTAAACACGAATTTTACTGTCGCGTTGCGATAACTGGATGACAGCTGGTAGTTTTACCGTTTCTATGAAACTTTGGTCCGCGCGGTGTCCGGGCAGTTAGGGCATTGGACTGCTGACCCTCCTTAGACAGGTTCCAGTCTCCCAGAGGACCTAGGTGTGTGAAGGAATCACACGAGATAACTCCGACTATCGCGGGGGTGGTGTTTACGAGGTTTCCTCCCGGTTCAGTAAGGTTGAGTAAGAATTGGTCAATTTCTAGTCATATAAGTGAAATACCCTCGAGTACGGCGTTTAACACCAATCAAACAAACAAATGTATGAAACGTTGCCTCATCTTAAGGAGGAGAAAATCTAAAAATAGAGTCTGTGTAGAAAGACCGTATACAGCAGGTTCTAATAAATGGTATCCTAGGTGCATGGACATTTTCCATTATAATGTAAGAGCCACATTTAGCGTGTAATTTTATGATGGAATTGAATGTCGCATATTAGGTGTTATACATCAATAAAATTTACAATTATTGAGTAAATATCAATTTGGCCACCACAAAGAAAGCATCATTCCAAGGTTTCCAATTATTTTCCCCACGTGCATTCCACCGCATCTCCACATGAAGTATATAAACACGGAGTGTTGTATTATATATTCACTCCCGTTAGTGTCTTATGTTGTATATAAATTCAGACGTATACGAGCTGATATTACAACACGGGGTTGTTGTCATTCACGAATTATATCCTTGGTTCTCTCAATCGTTCGATGGAATTCTTGACGGAAGTTGTAGCAAATCACAACGCGACACTAAGTCATTTTAAGTTGATACGATAAATCGTTACAAGAGAACTGAAAGCTTCGTTTTTTAAATTTAAAATGTATCCCCTAACCAACTTTCTTGCAGCTTATCACAACCTTTGGTGTGAGATGTCTGTGTCCTGACGAGGGACAAAATAAGGTCGATTTGTTGTGGTGACATGGCACTGTGAATTTGTGCAATTTGTCTTATTGCACCATTGATGATTGCTAGTGTCCTGCGATGCTGGTTTCCTTTACTCATTGTTTGGGCTGGCACACAGTCATATGAGCGAAATCAAGTTGATTCTGTTTCTTTCCAAAACTTCCAGGTGTTGATGTATCTAAATTAGGACCTGTATTACAAATTAGATACACGCCACAAATAAAACAGATACATTGTAAGATGCAGCCTTCAACATTTCTGAAACCATCCAATAAAGAAAATAAATATAGCGATTTAACAGATTGCTACTGGAATAGTCCTCATAACGTCTATTACGTTTTCGATATTTTAAACTTGAACATGTTTCCGCCTCCACGCGCTCCACTAATTTTGCTAATCTGTTCATACAAATTACTTATCCGTTCGCACAAGTTACTTAATACCCGCTAATACAAGTTACTTATCTGTTCATACAAGTTCATTATCCGCCAATACAAATTACTTAACCGTTCCTACAAGTTGCTTATCCGTTAATACCAGTTAATCATCTGATGGTAGAATTACCGGTAGCATGACTATTTGTTATTTTGTTTGGTAGGGTAGGAGCGTCGTAGACATGTCTGTATTGACAGAAACAATAAACTAAAAGAGGTTTATTCGAGAAGTTAACTACATGTATTTGAGATATTATTGTACATTGTAATCTAATCAATCGCGATAACATTTGAAGTGTTTACTTTGGTCCGAGAAAGGTCAACTCATTGTTTAGTCGAAAATAAAATTTGATCAGTTTTTCAGTGGTAACGTTCTGGGAAGTACTTCTCTGAAGAACTTAAGAGGCATTCCATGGTTTCCAAGACAACGTTATATCTAATGGAGGTTAAACTTGTAAAGACTTCTATGGTGTGATGGGTTTTCACTCAGCCATGTTACCTGGCATTGTATCCTAATCCTTAAATAACGCAGAGCCCCTGTGGACTGCTTCTAAGTCAATGGTCAATAAAGATTGTCCTGATGGCTGTACCATGTTCACATTATTCGCCTCGTTAATTAGTCTCTACACGAACATTCATTGGCGTCTCCCCATGAGGTAAATCAACACGGAATGCTGTATTTATATATTCACCACCGTTCGTGTCTTATGTTTTATATTCCTTCGGCTGTATTACAACACGGGATTACCGTTATTAACGAATTAGCTCCTTAGTTCTGTCAATTGTATGCTGGAATTGCTGATGGAAGTTGTAGCAAATCACACCGAGATACTAAAATCCTCGTCCCTTCAAATAAAGACCGAAAGATGTACACTGTGTCCGAGACAGAACGTTAAATATTTGGCCATTGTCAATTTCAACTATTGATAAAGATAAAAAAGGACCTGTTTTGTTGCAGTTTTTGTGCATAGATCTTCTTTCGATCGTCTTAGATACAACAATTTTAAAATTTCTTTTCTTTAACGTATAGACTTATTTCCGAGCCCTTGGAACATCCAAAGCTCTCCCTTTAATTCACAGTTGTGTTGGAGCTTCTATATTTAATTAGTTTTATGGTATTTGCCGCAATCTGAATTTGACTGCATTTAAATAAAGACACCACACTAAACAGTTTTAACTTAATTACAATATTAATATACTGAGTTTTAACCTAATTCCTATGTTAATCAGTGGTTTTCACCTGATTACTATATCAATGTACTGATTACTATATCAATGTACTGATTACTATATTATTATACTGAGTTTTAACCTGATTACTATATTATTATACTGAGTTTTAACCTGATTACCATATCAATATATTGAATTTAAGACCTGATTATTATATAAAATATCCGTAATTTTAACCTGATTACTATATTATTATACTGAGTTTTAACCTGATTACTATATCAATATACTGAATTTTAGACCTGATTATAATATAAAATATACGGAGTTTTAACCCGATTACTATATCAATATACCGAGTTTTAACCTGATTACTATATCAATATACTGTGTTTTAACCTGATTACTATATCAATATACCGAGTTTTAACCCGATTACTCCATCAATATACTGAGATTTTACCTGATTATCGTATCAATATACTGTGTTTTAACCTGATTACTATATCAATATACTGAGTATTAACCCGAATACTACATCAATATACTGTGTTTTAACCTGATTACTATATCAATATACTGAGTATTAACCTGATTACTATATCAATATACCGAGTTTTAACCTGATTACTATATCAATATTCCGAATGTTAACTTGATTACTATATCAATATACTGAGTTTTAACTTGATTACTATATCAATATTCTGAGTTTTAACCTGATTACTTTATCAATATACTGAGTTTTAACCTGATTACTATATCAATATAACGAGTTTTTACCTGATTACTTTATCAATATACTGTGTTTTAACCGGAATACTATATCAATATTCTGAGTTTTAAACTGATTACTGTATCAATATACTGAGTTTTAATCTGATTAGTATATCAATATACTGAGTTTTAACCTGATTAGTTTATCAATATACTGTGTTTTAACCCGAATACTACATCAATATACTGTGTTTTAACCGGATTACTATATCAATATACCGAGTTGTAACCTGATTACTGAATATCAATATATTGACTTTTAACCTGATAACTGTATTGATAAACTGTTTCTAAATTTATGTTGGTAGGCTCTGCTGGCGTTACCAGATATGTAGTTTACTTAGTGTACAACCAATTGAACTCATGTGACAAGCGAACTTTTATAGCTGGTAATTTTGGTCCGATACAATTCCCTCCCGGGAGATAATGTGTCTTAATGGGAAGATGCACTACACGTTCTGAGAGAAAACAAATGGTATCAGTACATGACGGGGACGATTAGGGTCACGATAATTGGTCATATCGGTACCAAAATAACTGGAAATGACTTTAATCCCAAAGTCCAATTTCTTCTCTGTCGACAGTTTATTGGGATAAGAGTCTGCCTCAGGTCTCCCGAGTATTGCACATTTAATCATAAAGGTCCTTATATAAAATAGTTTACTTGAAACTGGACCAAAACCTTGCTCTTCGATAAATTGTAACCGGGAAATAATTGTTGCAATTCCGACTGATCCATCAGAGAGATAAAAAACAAAGATGTTTCGTGTGAGATTTTGTTTATTTAATGATCTGTAACTACATGTATTCTATATATAAGGAATGAGATGGATGTTTTTTTAGTTACAGTGTTATTAAGATATACCTACAAGACAGAATCTTTGTCCAGCTGATACTCATATGTATAATAATGACCAGGGCCCAGTTGTTCGAAAGACGATTAGTCGCTAATACCGCTATTAAATCACTAATCCAGGATTAGAGATAGAC
>JAUELC010254231.1:0-10407 GCA_031471745.1 Cryptochiton stelleri | reverse complement strand
ATTAGGTGGACAGATTTGGTGGCGGAAGTGTGTTGATGTGGGGAGAAATATCCTACACACATAGATCTGAGTTGGTGTTAAGTTGAAGGGAATCTGACGGCGATTCGGTACATTAACCAAATTATTCAACCTCGCCTTCGTCCCTCTATGGGCCGACAGAGAAAGTTGTTTCAGCACGACAACGCCAGGCCATACACAGCTCATGTCACGGTTGACTTTCTTCAAATCGCAAACGTCAACGTGCCTCCATGGCCCTTCAAATTCCCATATCTTAACCCGACAGAACATCTGTGGTATGAGTTCGATAGACGTGTCCTATCATTCTGCAAATGTCAAGGATGTTTGCAGAACTGACCAACGGGTTACGGAACGATGGGGAGGAATTCCCCAGGACAAAATCCGTAGATCAGTGAGAGCAGCACGCAGTGTTCATACCAGGTACTTATCGGAATGACACCTCGTGGACGTATGTGAGTTTTCACAGGACACTGAGTATTGTCATTATGAGCAAAACACACGTGACCATCACCATGCCTAATAACATCATTATGGAAACGAAATAAAATGAGATATGTACATTTTAAAACATAAGACATTTTCACATTTGGTCCATGTGTTACTTTTGTTCAGTTTATAGTCAAGAAAACTTTTTGCAAAAAATATGTTAAGCGAATTGATCAATTATTTAAAACGTATTCTGTTGAATAGCTTTGATACGCGAATAACGTCTTGTTATGGAGCGAATATATACAGTTCCTACTATTAGGAACTGCATTTGCCATCAATCTTAATATCCTATCCTATCATAATCTCTGTATGTGTTTTAAACTGATGGCGACATAACCAATCCGAAATATATGACAACGCCAACACGACTAGTTTGTACTGAATTGTTATTATTCTAATTTACTCAAAACTAATCTGTTGGGCTTGTGGATGCTTTTCGAAGTTAACAGGTAGGAATATAAATATTTATTGTTTTATTTGCGTTATTGTCCGGACTGAAGATTATTTTTGCTCAATTCATTTATCCCATGTGGCGGCTAACATTTATATGGTATGTTTACTAAAGACACACCGGTAATGAAAAACAACATCCATGTGCTATACAGGTTTAGGAAGTGTCATCTGATATATTCTTTTTTTTAGCTTGCTTCATGGAATAATTTTTGTTCACATTATTATGTTTAATTATCATTTAATAATACTATATCACTATATCAAATTAACATAGTATTTTGAATACTCACTGGATTAAGTTGGTATTTGTGGAGAGGTCAACGGTTCGGGTGGCAACATATCTGTAAGAGAAACAAAATTAATGGAAAGTACTGCAAGTCAAATCATATTGAGTTGCCGCTGGATCGGGGCACCATTCATTGGCAGCTATTAGCCTGCTACGAACATATGCCAAAGGACTATAAGTCACTAATACATAATCGTCCCTTTTAGATTTCATAGGACAACTTGTTCTATGTATATACTCTGTAATAACTTATATAAATCTGTAATTATTATATGGACAAATGTCTGAAATAAAATATGTATTATTATTTTTTCAAATTCATAAAATTAAGATATTGATCTTGATTCTGAGGAAGACCCGATATATCTATATAAACTGGGAGACTGATCTTTGATAATAAAAGTTGACCACATGTGCACCTTTTCAAACAGTACTTTTTTTTCAAGCTTATTGAACGTAGCTACCTGGAGGGGATTAAGGGGCTACTCGGAAATACCCGCTATACATGTATAAGCAGTCTCACAGTTTTACGGGAATTGAACCCGAGACCTTTGGGTAATATAAATTGTTAACAAAAACCCACAGAATAGAATAATTAGGCATTCTAGACAAATTAAGAAAAAAAACACTTTTTTTGCTCACTCTATCTCAACACATAGAGCGAAAAAATTTGTACAAGATTTATACTACTTTGTAATGGAATATCCACTTTTAAATTCAGATCGACAAATACTACTTTCTGGGATAGAAGATTTGCAATTCGGTAATCTGTTTAATGAAATTAAACTGTTCGTCCTCCTTTCTTGTGGATTATCCCTTACAGGATGTAGAACAACTTCGCATACATGCAAGCAATGTAATCGGCCGCAAGCTTGAGTATAGAAAGATACTTGTATCATGTAGGAACGTTTTCTTATATAATGTTTTTAATACCCACATTGTGAATATCCTGATTGTATCGAACTAGCATAGTCTAGTTGTACACAAGATGTCTAACATATCTCAATCCACTTGTAAACCAATTTTTGATAAATCTCGTTTTTATTAAACGTGTATTTTACCCCAATGGTTCGTCTGGTAATTCTAATATTTCTTTTGGGTGAGTGCTTTGACAAAATTTTCCCCAAGCTTTAAGGATATCTTGCCAGAATAGATAGTATCTTTTAAATATTTCATAAATATTTAAATAACATAACTCTAATTCGCTTAATAATATAACCAGGACTTCCAAATTTGGTACATATGTTCTATTTTATAGCCCTAACATGTGACGGTACTAATCTTCGATTCACCCCTAGGGGCGCTATTTAAATATCAGACTCGAATAACAGACTGGGCTGTTAATCGCTTAATAATACAGCCAGTAACTATAAACTCGGTGCACATGTTCTACTTTTAATGCCCGTCCATATGACATTATTAATTCCATCATTCACCCATGGGTGGAGCTATTTGAATAACAGACTCGAATAACAGACTGGACTGTTATTCACTTTATAATACAGCCAGGGCTTCCAAACTTAGTACATATGTTCTACTACCAATGCCCGTTCATATGACGCTACCAATTTCTTTATTTACCCCCTAGTGGACACCTTTTAAATAACAGACTCGAATGACAAATTGGTATGTTATTCACCTAATAAAACAGCCCCTAACTCCAAAATAGGTAGGCCTACACATATTCTGCTACCAATGCCCGTTCAGATGAAACTATTCATTCCTTGTTTCGCCGGTTCAATTATTAAAACATTGATAGGAGAACATGTGTTCTGAGTTTGGAAGTTCTGGCTGTATAATTAGGCGAATAACAGTCCAGAATAACACTGATATTCGAGTCTGTTATTCATACAGCGAACCCTAGGGGTGTATCAATGAATAAGTAGTATCACATGTTGGGCTTTTATAGTAGAACAGATGTACCGAGTTTTGAGTTTCTGGCTGTATTATTAATTAGCGAATAAGAGTCCAATCAGCTATTCGTGTCTGCTATTGCAACAGCTCACATTTTAATTGCCACCAACTCACTCAACACATTGTTTTATCATGTCCCAACTAGTCAAACTAGACAACCGTAGCTTTTTTACCCGGCGCAACAGTATATGCATGTGTACGAGTATAGAGTATTTTAAGCAGTTTAGAACACAGTTCACATTGTCAATATTCAAAATGATTTGATCAACCGCTCTACGGCAGGGTGCCTTGTCCCTGTCAAACCGTTCGACAATAGAGACGGAACTGCCAAGCTATTAGCCACCAGACGATGTCAATTTAAACGAATTGCACCAAGCAATTAAAGCGTTTAAAATGACATCAGTTAGTTCGTATAGCTCAGTAGACAAACAAAGAATTCTCTGTGAAATCGAAACTGTCAAATCGTTGACAATTTTCGCGTCAAGGTCGCTTGCAGGGATCTTAATAGTTCACCACAATCTGTTTTCTGATTTCCCAGTGCTCAGTGGTAACCTCCTTCGTTGTGAGCACATGCTCTGAGCTGAAAGCACGACACTCAGATCTATCTATGTTATAGTTAACTAAAAAACAAGAAGATAGTTTGTCAACGCACATTCGACAGCACTGAGTCATTAATCGTGCATTAAAGATCAGGTCTGGTTTTGCAGTGAGTTTATATTTCGTTCCTGGGAAGAGTCGTTGAAATGCTGAAATACAAAATGAATGTTGTCAATACAGCACTACAAGATGGATTTCTTATAAAGTACAATACAAATCTGTCTTTGCAGATACTAATACGCGTTCCAAAGCTTGACCATACGTAGTTCATAACTAAGCAACTCATGAGCTTGTTTGTTTGTTTGTTTGATTGGCGTTTTACGCCGTACTTCATGTTATTTCACTTATATGACGGCGTGCCAGCCCAATGGGAGAAGGAAACCACCCCCGAGGCCACTGGCAACAAACAATGTCAACATTCAAGACAATCACAGGATGCCACACGGCATCTTGTTGCCCCTTCGCTCCGAGAGCACCAGGGCAACACAAAGCTACCTTCATCCGCCCGCACCAACCCATAATGTACCTACCTTAATGGGCGCTTGTTCCCAAATATGAACATACATATAATAGCCTGTTTCTGAACAGACATTTCACACCTGAGTAGTCATTAAGTAGAGAGTTGTATCTAATGAGCGCGGGTCTGTGTGACAACCATACTTCGTTTTTAATGTCGTACTAAATGGCACAAATATATTTCATACTTTGAACTGTAAGAGGAGAGTCGAATGGAAAGCTACATTCTACATACGTGTTGTCATTAGCTAATTAAAAAGACTATTGTTAAGTTGTTTATTTCGATCTATATTAGGTATGAACGGTCTTGCTCAGCTTTGCTAATCAATTATCAGTTCAAACCAAAGACAGAGAGAGTAATGTTTTGTTACCGCCTGCCATTCCAGCATAAGAATGATTTACTCCTATACAGAGATTACCGTCTTGATGGACCCCTAGGGCTACAAATGGATGAAATATATATTTTTCAGATTTTTAAGATTTACTCAGATAAAAAGTCGAGGATTCATCCTTCATGCTAGCTAAATAACTAATTCGAAATTCTGATTACAAATTGTAACATTTGAGACTATACTTTAGTTATCCTGTGAGCATATTTAAGCCGTTGACAAGGTGTTGGGGATTAGTAGGATTATCGCACGAGACAAGGCTCCGCGCTGACATAAACAATGCTGTACTGTTAACTGTGTATTCCACCTGAGCTATTATATAAAATAGATCGGTTTACCACCTACTGCGATATAACTTAATGAAGTTTGACAAGACGTCAAAGGTAGACTGATTTCATTGTATACAATCCATTTTGATATAATTTTTTGAACAATTCACAGTTAGAAACTTAACAATTACACCGGTTTACACATACTACATCAATTCTTGCCATAGAATACAACCTCAGTGGGAATATCAAGAGATATTGAAAGGAAAGTTGCTATTTTTGCCAGCCATACTTAAATTGTCAATTTCTGGCGCTTCAGAATTTGGCAGATTCTACATAGAATCAGTTTTTTTTTCCTCGAGAACTGTTTATCGTAGAAACTTCAAATTTGTTGCATTTTAAAAATTACAATTTAGGCATCGAAACCATGTCTTAGACTTTGTTAGTTCACCCTCGATTTAAAAACAAATGTGTTCTAAATTATTTACATTGGTGTGATATAAAGTTGGACAGACAATAGACTCTATTGAAATCGTTCAAAGCAAAATGTTGAGAAAAAAATTGAAGCATCTTTTTTTAGTTCAAGGTCTTACTATAGGAAAACTAATTCATTTGGTGATATAGTTATTGTACTTTGAGAAATAAACCAGTAAAAAATTCTGTCTATATTATAACATTTTGCAATAATTTTTTAAAATAATTATGGGATCTTCACCACATTCCCATATTTATAATCCCGAGTATCCAATCTTTTCAAAAATATATACATGTATACAGTTTAGATGCATTTATATATATATTTTTTAAAATGATGAGAGACAAAATTGCTTTTCTCCACCGGGATTTGAACCCGGGACTTTTGGGTTACAGGCCCAACACTCTATCGACTGAGCTAAAGAGGATCATGATAGAATGCTTTCCGAATTCTATATATATATGCCAGGACCAGGATTTCGCATTTACTCATGCAAAAACTGATTTTGTGTGTAATATCTAGATACAAAAAGATGATACTTTAGCATCCCTGTGTCAGTGCTTTAGGTACAGAGAGATACGCAGTCTTCACTTTGTTATAATTCGGCTAGATTTTAACGTGATCCACTGTAACAAAGTCGAGGAACCGCGTTTGAATCCTGGTGATGACAAAACATCTGCTTTGATCGAATATAGTTTTCATCTCAAATGTATATTTTTAGTACTGCGACTAATAGCGAACAATTGTTCGGTTCTTTCGAATAGCGTGTTCGTCTCAGACAAATATCTAATTATGGTACAATGGCGATTATCAACCCGCGGTCTGATTCTTTCGAATATGGTTTTTATCTTAAACGGGTATCTATGAATTGTACAACGCCGAATAGCGAACCGCAGTCTGCATCTTTTGAATAGCGTTTTTATCTCAAATATCCATATAAAATAGTGCGTCGAATAGTGGTTGTTTTGAATAGAATTTTCTTTTAAAACAGATATATATTTATGTTACAGCGACGAATAGCGAGTTGCGGTCTTTGTTCTGTTGAATAGCGATTTCATCTCAAACAGGTATTCATTTTTTGCTCAGGACGAATAGCGAACTAGACAGCTGTAGCCATTCGTCCTGGGCAAAAAATGAATATCAGAGAGCAGCGTTTTCATCTAAAACAAATATCCCTTTATATATACAGCGACGAATAGCGAAGCGCGGTTTAGTTTTATGGAACAGCGCTTTTTCATTTATAGTACTCTAACGAATAGCGAACCGCTGTCTGGTTCTTTTAAATAGGGTGTTCATCTCAAATATCTATGTATAATACTGCGACGAATACCAAACCGCGGTCTGTTTGTTTCCAAAAGCTTTTTCCTTAAATCAAGAATATATTTACGGTACTGCGACGAATGGTGAACCGCAGTCTGATTCTTTCGAATAACGTTTTCATTTCACACGAATATCTATTTATAGTGGACCTACTGCAACGAAAAGCGAAGCGCGGTTGGATTCTTTCAAATAGCATATTCCGTTAAAACAAATTATGGTACAACGACGAATAGCGAGCCGCGGTCTGGTTATTTTCGATTAGCGTTGCCATCTAAAACAATTATCCCTTTATAGTACAGCGACGAATAGCGAACAGCGGTCTGGTTCTATGGAATAGCGTTTTCATCTTACACATATACCCATTCATGGAACAGGGACAAATAGAGCAGTCTCATCTGGTTTCCACACGGATGCACGGTGATAGTCACATGTGCTGTGAAAATAACGACCTTGTACCAGACTGAATAAGTCTACAAATTATATCCTGTGGAATTTGTCTCCATTCTTCCTGTAATACGTTGGCCAGTTGTGTGGCGTACGTTGGCGTACACGTCTATCGAGCTCATTCCACAGTTGTTCTATCTGGTTAAGATCTGGCGATCTGGGGGGCCATGGCAAACACATTGAACCGTGCGTTTTGAAGAAAGTCAAGAGTGGCATAAGCTGGTCGTGGGATGAAACAGTCCCCTCTGTCATCCACAACGAGAAGAAGGTGAAGTTGAGGAATTTGGTGAATGTACCGAATAGCCGTCAAATTATCCTCAACTAACACCAACTCAGATCTACGTGTGTAGGATATCTCCCCATATCTCACAGTTCTGCCACCAAATCTCTCCATCCATCTGTCAGTTGAACGCAGTTCGGAGCAAAGCGTTCATTTCAACGTCGGTAGACGCGCTGTCTTCCATCACCGCGTCGAAAAAGAAGTACCGTGATTCATCACTGGACCATATTCTCCGCCAGTGTCTCAGAGTCCATACCTGCAAGTTGTTGCATCATCGGACACTCTGTTCTTTGCAAAAACGTCTCAATACAGGTCCAACTAGCGGTTATCAAGGTTTTAATTCCAAACTCTCGCAGACGGTTCCTGATTTGTTGGTCTGACACCGTCCTAAAACCAGGCACATGGCCTGCAGTCTCGGTGGCAGTCATCAATCGATTGCGTTAATCAGAGACCCGGATATAGCGATCTTGGGGAAGAGACAGGTGGTCTTCTACTTCTCTGACGGTCTTGTGTGGAATTTAAGCGGGCATACCGATCCCATAAACGGGGCTATAGAAGTTACCAACGCTTGCGTTTGGACTCTATATCACTTGAGGAATATGTGGCAAAGATCTTTCAATAAAAAATGTTGTATTTGTATTGAATAATACATGAACAAAAAAAATCAAAATCGTGATGGTCCCTGTGAGTTTCCCTTTTTATACGCCCAGAACTGGACGTATTATGGTATGGCCTGTGTTCGTCGGTTATGTTTTCTTGTAATACCTCTAGCAACTAATTTTTAACCGATTTTGATGAATCATCATGATACAATGATCAAGCACTGATGCACATTGAACAAGTCAAGTTCACGATACATCACCTAAGTGGAAGGTCAAGGTCACCGTTACTAAAAACATATTTTGTTAAAATCTTCTTTCAATCTCTCTAGCAGAGATTTTTATGAAAGTTCATACAATAATCAAGCACTGAAACACCTCGATCAAGTTCACGTGTCAAGCAGATATATAAACGGTCATGGTCACTGTTACTATAAATAGATATTTTGTTAAAAGTTTTTTGTAATCAAACATCTTCATTTTTGAACTGATTTTTACTAGACTCCATTCAATGATCAAGGATTGAAATACGTTCACGTTTCAGTCGCCTAGGTTAAATGTTAAGGTCACTTACTATTAATTAAAATTTTATTAATTTAATTTTGAGCAATCAGGTTTGAGCCTTTATTTTTCATCGTTTTGGGCAAAACTTCATACGATGACCAAGCACTTAAATTGTCGAACAAGTTCACGTTTCAGTCATCAAGGTCAAAGATCAAAGTCACTTACTATGAATATCAATTTTGTTAACATTTTCTTATCACTCTGAAGCTTTAATTTTTCTACTGAATTTGATGCAGTAATTATAATTGTGTTTAATAGGTGTGGCGTAAAGCACCTGATATATTTAAATGCCTCCGTATATACATTTTTTTATAAATAAAAAGACAAATATGCTTGCCTCCACCGGGAATAAAACCCGGGACCTTTGGGTAACAGGCCCAACACTCCACCGAATGCCTCTTTATATGATTACACATAGTTCCAACAAAACAAAAACACTTCAGATGTTATGGCTGTGATAGTGTGGCTGTTTTCTATTGGAGTACACCGCCGTCATATGAGTGAAATAGCCTTGAGCACGGCGTTAAACATCAATCAATCCTAATATGTGTATATGTACCGGTAGACTACTGTACATGCACTATCCAGGTGACGTCTATGGGACCAACCGCGGTGCAATGGATTGGTTTAGATTGACGCTTCCATATGTGGGAACTCACTGTTGACTTGCGGGAGACTGCATTGCTTCGTCGGGGTTTGGGTTCCATTTCCCCTACTGATATTGCATGAATATTGCCAAATAAGTGAGATATTCTAGAGTTTTATATAAAACACCAAGCAATTTTGTATGCTTTCCTTATACAGCGCAACTTTTTCCCAAGTAGTTTATTTTTCTGTTTTGGTTATTTCAGCCTGAACCGCGTCACTGATTCATGTCACTGTGAAACAATTGTGTGTACAAGTGAAGCGGCAGTTCGTGTTATCCATCCACTTGTTTTGTTTAGAAATTACAGTACTTACTATTTCATTGATTCATATACACTCTTCAAAACAAGAAAGGCACATAGTGCGTCATCAGAATTTTGATTTTGTTTGTTCACGTGACATTCATTACAAATACAATATTTTTTATCGAAAGGTTCTGTCACATATGTTCATTAAGTGGTGCAGTCTCCAAACGAAAGCGTCAGTAACTTTTGTTGAGCCCTCATAGAGGAATTCGTGTATGGCTACATGGAAATGCCAAGGACAGTAGACTTCAAGCCGATTACACGTACAACATATGGCAATCATGCACAGTGTCAATGACTATAAAACCCCTAATTTCAGTCAACCTTTAATCATACGTTTGTCGATTTATTGAACCGGAGGAAATTCCGAGATTGAATCCTGCCGATCGCAGTATCACCATTGAACGCCAATCAGCAGTTGCACCAGAGCACCATATATCGTTTATGGGATCGGTATACCCGTCTTAATTCCACACAAGACCTTCAGAGAAGTTGAAGATCACCTGTCTCTTCCCCAAGATCGCTATATCCGGGTCTACGCAATCGATGGATAACTGCCACCGAGACAGCAGACCATTTGCCTGGTTTGAGGAGGGTGTCAGACCAAACAATCAGAAACCGTCTTCGAGAGGTCGGAATTCGATTTAAACGATCGGTAGTTGGTCCTGCATTGTATCCTGTATTTGCACCGACGTTAACTTGTCCGATGGTGCAACAACTTGCAGGTATGGACTCTGTTTCTTCTTCGACGCCGTGATGGAAGACAGCGCGTCTACCGACGTTGAAATGAACGCTTTGCGCCGAATTAGGTTAATTAGGTGGACAGATTTGGTGGCGGAAGTGT
>JAUELC010254125.1:0-10409 GCA_031471745.1 Cryptochiton stelleri | reverse complement strand
CAGAACTTCGGAATTATGGCTAGCAGAACTTTGGAATTATGGCTAGCAGAACTTCGGAATTATGGCTAGCAGAACTTCGGAATTATGGCTAGCAGAATTTCGGAATTATGGCTAGCAGAACTTTGGAAAAGTTAGACTTTTTTCTCCCGGTGCATGAAGATCTAAATCATGGCGCTGAATCTATAAAACAAATTATGTTAATTATATGCGTGATACCAGAAGCCTATCAACCAGAAGTGTACAACGTCCATTGTACCAGTTCGACGGCATTGCTAGTCCCCCGTGAACTAGACCCCTCTCGCGTTAACAACATTAACACAACATACACATTTTCAAATAATCATGACCGTCACCGGATCGAGCTATATCGTTCAGCTCGTATTCTGATAAGTTCTTTTTAAAAATATTTTAATCTTTAAATCAAATCCAAAATCTTTATGTTTAATTACAAATTAATAAATTTTAGACTTATTTGTTCAGTCTGAAACACACTATATTTAGCCAGTCCAAACGTTGTTTACTACCGCAGTTTCTAACACGTATTCTTACGCACGGTCTAAATTTGTTTCAGACTTAACAAATAAATGTAAAATTAATTAATTTGTGTTTAATCAGATAAGTTTTAGATTCGATTTCAAGCTTGACATGTTTTTTTAAAAAGAGCAACCAGATCAACGATAGCCCGATACGTGGCGGCCATGATTATTTGCAAAATTGTGTATGTTGTGTTACCAGGCCCTCTTGGCAGGTCGCAAGTTAACGCGAGAAGACACTGGTTCACGCGAGACTACGGCATTGGGTTTTTTTGGTCAGCTTTTAACGTTTCATGTGACGTAGGCTACGTAGGAGATTTATATTCATCCATTCCGCGCAGTTTGATTTTCAGAATCAAATAGTGAATTCACGGGCTTACCATTTTATATCTTATTTTTATATGTAAAAAAATCACTTGTCTTCCAGACAGGTTAAAAATAGTTAAACAGGGTTTCCCATGATTCATCAGGCGAGCTGCAATTTTAAGGCTTAATTTACTGTACACTAGAGGGCGCCATCTTAATAGCTGTCCTTAAAATTGCTTTAATACCGTTGAGCTGGAGTAAATGGGGCGTTCCATGCTTCTAGTTCAGACTTCTGATACTAATAATGTTACAGGTTTTGATCACAATAATATGTATCTTGAGTTTGTTAAGACAACCTCGATCTATGATATTAAGTCATTATTAGAATGATCATGCAATAAATGTAAATAAAACTGTCTATAAATTTGTGCTGATTTACTACATTATTGTCATATGTGAAATTATTGTTATAAGTTAAATAAAACTATCAACGCTCCACTTACAAATTTGTGATCATTAACAAAATTATTTAAGTGTGTTATGTGATTTCTGATATATTGAGTAGTATCGGTTATAAACAAATCGGACCGAGAACGTTATAGTTTTGATTGCACGGCTTTCAGTCAGTGACACTTGGAACCGGGTTTTGTATAGGCCTAATAAAAATATGATATGTTTATAGTATCCATTATACACTATATAATATAACAATTTTCCCCAAAATCAACAATGTTTTGTCCTACCCGGCGAGCAGACATCCACGAAACAACATTGACCAATTATCACAAGCAACAACTAGCATTTTGGGTAAAATCTATTTCTTAACTCAGAAATGTACTTGAATTCACTTTCCCTCGACGGAAGTTAAACATCCAAACAAACGGTCATTGGTTATTATTTCAGAAAGGTACCAGTGAACAAGGATCAAGTCAAAATGAACCAATGCAATCACTCTACCGTTTGTTTGGACGTCTAACTTCCGTTGAGCAAAGATTTGATGATGTGAATTCGAGCAAATTTCTGAGATTAGAAATGGATTTTACCCAAAATACTACTTTTGCAAGGGCTAATTACAGAGGTTTGTGGGCCGGTGGTTGGAGGGAACTTTCTGTTGCGCTAGTGCTATCAAACCTAAGGGGCAACACGAAGACGATTTGGTTGTGGCGTTTATAGCACTGTGAATTTGCACAACTGGTCCCATTCCACCATGTATTATGTCCTGTTATTGGCTTGTATCTTGTCATTATTTGTTGCCAGTGATTTCGATGGTGGTTTCCTTCGCCCATTGGGCCGGCACGCCGTCATATGAGTGAAATGACATTAAGTACGGTGTAAAAACTCCAATCAAACAAACAAACAGAGATTGTGGTGATATCAGTCTTGCCTCAGGAATATGTGTTTCATATTGCCCACTATATTTCTGAAGGCAACCAATATGTATTTCGGTCACAAAATATACTACACAGAGACGTTTATTGGAAATGTATCTCGTTACATTTTGATAATATTAACGAAACTGGCATGGCCTTTGTCGTATCAACTTACGTATGGAATGGATATAAGCAAGATATAGGACCCTGATAGCAGACTGCTCGCCTTACTAGCTTTGCTGGAGGTATTAATTAGTATATGTGCACCAAAGGCAGTGGATGTCAACTGTCCAATGATTTTTATCAGGAAACAGAAAGAAAAAAACAAAGAACGGTCAAAGGGGATACTAGTAACGATGGGCCCGGAACCGGAGTTAACCAATCCATCACACGAAATCGCATAGCTGTGGAGAGCGTGTGCGCCTTCAAGACCTCGTACAGTCGTGTTGCCAAGTTCCGATTTTCTCGATGACCGTTACAGGGCAGATCAAAGCACCAAATTTAACATAACCATCGCGAGTAATTTTAACCTTGCAGCCCTCTTTGCTTTTCGGAGAAATCAAGTGAAACTCCAGAACAAATTAGATGGCCGACACACAATGATAAAATAATAGTTTTAAATCCTCCGGCAGTGTCATGACTGGTAACAACCTGTCCGTTGTTGGCATTGGTATAGCATAGCTGTGGCACGAGAACGCTATAATTATAGTAGGCCTATATATATTTATTGTACATTAACATGTATGCGAGTTTATCTAGAATAGGATATGATACATCGGTTTAAATTCGTCGACATACCTGTGCCAGTGTGATTTATCTTTGAAAATACATATATGTTTATTATGGTGATGGATGTTGTTTACCTGGTAATTTTGAGTAAGCCAGCCTTGGTAACACGAATACAAGTGCTTTGGTTTCCATATTTACTTTTATTTGTAAGGTTGCACGAATTCAGAACATCTTCAGTGTTGGACTAAGCAGTAACTAAGCTGTCTATAGCTTGGATTCCTTTTAAGTTCTTGACCCCGGTTTAGAGCACAAGTTTGTGCCGATGATTGGATATATGATTATTTACGCATACACACACTCACTCATTCATCACATATTATCATCATTGTGAAATTATCTTTTGGGTGCACAGAAGTCTTGCAGTCTTGCACCACAGTTGACAACTCGCATCAGACACCCCACCAAGTCACTATCTTTTCTCTCTGGCCAAATCTTGGGCGGGGGAATGACTTACTAGGTGCGTTTATGTCATGTAAACATCGAAAAGCTACAGATGATCTCAATGTGGAGAATAAATTGAAGAATTTAGCACCATACCTCAGGTAATGTGCGAAAAAATGAGGTCTGAAATAAAGTTATATATGAATGTTAATCCTAGCGTATTAACACAAGTGTTGTTAGCGGTAAAGTCAATTTTACGGCCTTTGTTTTAGCCTCCCATCAAAAAAATATCGATTCCGGTCGAAAACTGCGCCCACGATGATGCATTATGGGCAAATTCACGCTACTGACCTCGACTCTGTAGCCCTTCTGTTTCCGCATTATCAAGCTAGGGCTACAGGTCTCTGACCTAAATCACAATGTATGGCATTGTATGATCCCCGTCATCTGAGGCCTGATATTTCATATCTGACGTCGACCATATTCGATTTTCGGGAACAAGAAAAAAAAATTTAAGCAAATTTTATGTCAAATGTGGTTAATTTTTTGTCGGTCAAGAACAAAAAAAAAGTCAAGTTACAGTATAGGACCCTGTCAGTTTCCCTCCATCAACTCTCCACAAGTGACGGTTGATTGTTTGTCCCCAGCCCTGAGGCTCAGTTTCCCTCCTTCATCAACTCTCCACTAGTGACGGTTGACTGGTTGTCCCCGCCTAAGGGCTCAGTTTCCCATCTTCATCAACTCTCCACTATTGACGGTTGACTGTTTGTCCCCGGTCTTCGGTCTCAGTTTCCCTCCTTCATCAACTCTCCACTAGTGACGGTTGACTGTTTGTCCCGGCCTTCGGGCTAAGTTTCCTTCCTTCATCGACTCTCCACTAACGACGGTTGGTTGTTTTCCCCCGGCCTTCGGGCTCAGTTTCCCTTTTTCATCAACTCTCCACTATTGACGGTTGACTGTTTGTCCCGGTCTTCGGGCTAAGTTTCCCTCCTTCATCAACTCTCCACTAGTGGCGGTTGACTGTTTTCCCCCGGCCTTCGGGTTCAGTTTCCCTCCTTCATCAACTCTCCACTAATGACGGTTGATTGTTTGTCCCCGGCATTCGGGTTCAGTTTCCCTCCTTCATCAACTCTCCACTAGTGGCGGTTGACTGTTTTCCCCCGGCCTTCGGGCTCAGTTTTCCTCCTTCATCAACTCTCCACTAGTGACGGTTGATTGTTTGTCCCCGGAATTCGGGTTCAGTTTCCCTCCTTCATCAACTCTCCACTATTGTCGGTTGACTGTTTTGCCCCGGCCTTCGGGCTCAGTTTCCCTCCTTCATCAACTCTCCACTAGTGACGGTTGACTTTTTTTCCGGCCTTTGGGCTCAGTTTCCCTCCTTCATCAACTCTCCACTATTGACGGTTGACTGTTTGTCCCCGGCCTTCGGGCTTAGTTTCCCTGCTTCATTAACTCTCCACTCATGACGGTTGACTGTTTCCCCCCCCGGCCCTCGGGCTAAGTTTCCCATTTTCGTCAACTCTCCACTCATGACGGTTGACTGTTTGCCCCCGGCCTTCGGGCTCAGTTTCCCCCCTTCATCTACTCTCCATTCATGACGCTTGACGTTTGCCCCCGTCCTTCGGGCTAAGTTTTCCTCCTTCATCAACTCTCCACTAATGACGGTTGACTGTTTGACCCCGGCCTTCAGGCTAAGTTTTCCTCCTTCGTCAACTCTCCACTAGTGACGGTTAATTGTTTGTCCCCGGCCAACAAGCCTATAACAGACAAACATCTGAAAGTTTTTGAGTTTAGAAAGACTTTATAACAGCCATTATTGTGTTTGTCAATTCATTGCTTTTTTTGATTGTTTGTTTGATTGGGGTTTTACGCCGTACTCAAGGTTATTTCACTCATATGGGCCAATGGGTGAAGGAAATCACTCTCGACGCCACTGGCAACAGACGATGACAAGATACAAGACAACCACAGGACAAAACAAGACATAACAGGACGCCACAAACAGATTGGCTTTGTGTTGCCCCTTAGCTCTGAGAGAACCAGGGCAACCGGAAGCTCTATCCAACCACCCGCCAATTCTTTATATCATATCAATTATAATATCAGTGTAAATGCATTAAAATTGATAAGACGATTAGATTGGAGTTATTAGGTTTCCCCAAGATCATATCCGATGTATTCATTAGTATCTGTTGGATCAATAGGCTTGGAAACAATTGATGAAATTTACACCATTAATATTCATGAGACAAGATTTTAATAAAGGGGATGGACAAAGCTGTATAAAGCATCCCATTTCTCACTTATCTGATCAAGTTGGTACAGTGCTGGCTAAATCAAGATGATCTGGTGCAAGGCTCGACTCCTTCTCTTCAGCATTTTGCTAGTAATCGACGCTTTTAACAATCCACATTTTGAGCAAACTCGATTCGTCGATAAAGGCGGCAAAAGAACAGACATTCAGCTTAGTGACACATATGTTCACCATGATGCAGAAAATATGTACAGTCCGACACAAGAACGACATTTGTTCAGTCAACTAAGTGACACAAATACCAACAATCCAACAGACGACAAACACGTGCAAAGTAAAATGCAGTTAATTCGTCAACAGCATTTGAATGTTCACACTGATGATAGTAACGAGAGAAAAATGCCTCGCAACAACAATATATCGAAGACTGCAAAATATAGTGTGTCCAATACAATAATAATTCCAGACAGACTTGAAACAATCGCAGATGATGGGAGAAGAAAGCGTTCAGTTCAAACCGGTAAGCGGGGACCTCCTAGTTGGTGGAACGACACCTTAGCAGGTATTAATCATTTAGATTTCTACCAGAAAGTCATGAGATTGCAGACGTTATTCTGCCCCAAAGAGTCCCTTTGTTACAAAGACACCAAAGATTTCACCGAAACATTAGCGTGTTCTCCTGATTGGTGTTTTGGTTGTACGTGTAAAGACTGTGAAGAGACCAGAGACTGTTGTGTTGATAAAGCTTTAGAAGGAATAACAGAGCACACCGATTACCTTCAACGAAGCAGCTGCCTTTCGGCCACTCTTAAAACGGACTCTAGTCAGTCCAAAAAATGGTATTACTTGGTCAACAGGTGCCCGACTTCTGTCAAGGATATAGAAAATAAAACCAGGTGTGAACAGCCCAAGTTTGGCCCTCAAGATTCACTTCAGTTTTTACCGGTATACAGTCTTACAACACAGACTAACTACTTAAACGTGTTCTGTGCTTATTGTAACAATGATACAGAATCATTAAAAATGTGGGAAGCAAACGTTGGGTGCATCAGTTCTGTTGACCTCAGCGATGTGTTCTCAACTGCCGATATTCTGGACTTAATTTTCGCTCACCATGATTGTCGTTTTGATGCCAGTCCCCCTGAAAATGCCACATCATCGGCCTGTACATCTACTCACCAAATCATCAACCAATGCAATGAGACCGGTTTATGGGAACTATACGACCATGGCACAGCAAAGGCTTGTGATTTGTACAGATACCCAATTTTTGTGGGCATATCACGCGTACGTTATCGCAATATTTTCTGTGTTATTTGTAACGGCTTTGACTTGACATCAGTGGTTAGTGCTTTCAACGATCAACCGTTTTGTGGTTCCGTACCCAAAGGCGATGACGGTGGTGTGATATCGTTTTCTATGATATTCCGGTTGACGCCAAATAAAAAAGCTGACGTCAAAATAAATGACCAAGAAATGGAATGTGGAAAAGATGAAGTCTTTGATCCTTTCATTGTAAGTATGAGGATCTATATTAACAAATCTTATCAGGTAATAAGTGTCATGGGTTAAATATAGTTTTTAATTTATAGATAGATCGTCACTTCTTTGATTATCTGTGCAATTAGGTCTGTGAAATAAGCCTGCTAATTGTTAGGCGTGAATTCGCATCGTGTTTGAACCGCTTATATAAGCTTTAACAGATACGATGTAGTCTGGGCTAAAAGCATCAAATATAAGCCTATTTCTATCCGTATATCAACACCAGAGAACAGTTAAATATCAATGGTGTTATTCAATTTATAAAATAGACACTCTTATGGAAATTCAAGTCATATAATTGGTTGGCGGCCAATTTTTTTCACTGAAGCAGTTATTTTCGTTCAAAACATCGATCAAGTAGGGTTGAGAAATACTTTATTTTAACGTAAATATGCATGGTGAATGCGATTGTATGTATTGTACCAGAACACAATTTTTTAATGTAGTGCCATTCTTGTTCCAAATCGTCTATCTCCGGTAACTTCCGTCCCCTTCGCTTATCGGCTTTAGAGTGGCCATTTTTCAGGTCATTTGCGACATAACTGGCATATAATTGAGATAAACGTATCCTATATGACGTCAGGTGCATACCACACCAATACAAATCAACATATAGCAGATAACAGTAGAGTAAATAGGGAAATGAAATTGAACTATTTTTCATAACAATCGGCAAAATTGGCCAATTACAACTGGAGATTCAAGTCACGTAAAGAGTTGAAATGGCACCATAGGTCGATTGATCAGGTCAAGGGGCAGTGGCCTCGCTTTGGAGTTCACTAACTCACTCCAAATGCCTTGTCATTACATACGTCAATATAACCACAGTAAATCAATTTGACCGTTTTATAAAATGATGTAGTGCTGGAGTTGTTTAACTCGAGGTAAAATGCCTCATAATTCATGGTTGACTATTGAACAACGATATAAGGTATGTGTCTTTTATTATTGGGGTCTACAAGGACTCAAACATCATAGGTAGCCAAGTGTTTGAACATCTTACTTAGGTGTACCTCATTGGGTAAAAGGATCAGACATTCGGTAACCTTAATAGTTATGATTAAGTTTCACAATATCTCCAAAATCAACCCAATCAGTAATCTATTTGTGTGTTTAATTCACGAAATGTAATGGAATCGCCACCTTTTCAACAGCACAATTATTCGCAGCTAGCGCACAAGACTCCCCCCCCGGGCCACAAAACATGCTTTCTTTACAAGTCACGAAGTGTCTATAAATTCCTATTCTTCGTCTAGACCTGGCCAAAACATCGTTTGTACTTTTTGTTTCAGAAATCCTGTAGGCAGATCAAATGTTCCCCGGGTAGGATAATCGAGAACCATGACTGTGTCGACTCTCTGTTACGAGTAGAAGGAATTGGAAACAAGGTCCGGTATCAATACGTACCCGGCATTATACCTATCCCAGTTAGTATTGGAGATATAGAGAGGCTTTCAGCCATGTTCATCGACACAGTGCAATACAGAGAGAGAAAACACGTACCGGACGATGGGTTTATACTCAGACGGTTGACAGTAGATGTTTGTTTCAGAATAGACAACGAAATAGGGAAGGTACAAACCAGTCATTTGGAAGCTCAACTGGATGTCGTGTATGGGCCTTTCATCTCTCAACAAGATGCCGAGATATCACTTATTGGTGTCTTGAATTTAACATTAGAGTATTGGAATACTACGTGGAGGCCTGAGATAAGAAACAATGATCCGATTTTCACTTGTAATAACTCCACTTACAAGACGTACACATTTTTCAGCATGGCAAAGGGTCTAGCTAAATGGATATCAAGAAATGCTGACAACCCTAAGTTCTTTGCAGCCCTTACAAAATTGACTCGATGTAACCAGCTCCAGCTGAATGAGTCTGAGTTTAGAGTTGATAGAGGCACAGGAAATGTTGAGTTGACTCAAACAGGGGAGATAATTAAGAAATCAGGGTATCTTTTTGTGGACAGTCAAATCAGAATCTGTGTGAATTATTCCGGCTGGTATACTGTACAAAGTCAGAATATTGACATTGATGATAGTTCTGTTCAGGACCAAGTTGAAATTCTGCTTACTTTGTTGTGTTTGTAACTTTCAATAGTTTGCCTGGCAATAAGTTTATTGGTTGGTCTTATTGCAAGACAATCCCGTACGACTCCAGGGACAATCTTACTGAGTCTCGTGGCCAACCTATTAATTGCTCAGTTGTTGTACCTGGTAAATGCGTACATTGTAGGCTTTTTGTGGCCGTGCCGAATTCTAGGCTTAGTGCTTCATTATTTCTGGCTAGTTGTCTTCGCCTGGAAAAACATAGCGGCCTTTCATATGTATGCTGTTTTCACTAAGCCTCTAAAGATGGCCACCGCGTCCCAAACTCGTTTGATTCTGTTGTATTCTTTGTACGGCTTTGTCGGTCCAGTTATTCTGATTCTGTGTTACGTTTTGATACACCTTTCCCTTTCTGGTATGGAGTCTATCGGTTACGGTGATAGTATCTGCTTCCTGACACGACCCCTCGATATCGGGTTAGCTTTTGTCCTCCCAGTTGGTTTCGTCATCCTTTTAAACACGTTTCTCTTCGCCCAAACACTTCGCTCGATTAGGGCGATGTCGGAGATCGAAAAGTTTTCCAATCATGCCAACACCAGCCATAACGCTTTGTTCATAAAGATGTCCATTGTGTTGGGGTTCTCTTGGGCCTTCGGTTTCTTGGCAAATATCGTCCGTGAACCTTTCATGTGGTATGTGTTCATAGTTATTAATGGTAGCACTGGTATGATGATCTTTGGGAGTCAAGTTTGTAACAGAAATATCGTGCCATTGCTGAAAAGTCGTCTTTGCCGAAAGCCTATAAGTGAAGTTTCTGTTGTTAAAACTGAATTCACTTCACAGCCTGTACAATAAGTCTACCCTTGAAACGAAGAATTGGTATATTCACTTGTCAAATCTGGATGGTTGACTTCAGCGAACATCTTCTAATAAAGGTTCTGCCCTAAAACTTAATCTACATCACAGTCTGTACAACTTAAGGCCGGCGTACATCTTTGCGATTTTGTTGCAAGAGACAGAATCGGGCGATAGGGTTGCCGACTTTGTCGCAAGAAAGTTCACCGCACACCTCGAAAATAAAATCGCAAATAAAATTCATTCCGTGATATTGACGTTTGTTATGAGTAGTAGAAGAAGAGTACGCTGGACCGTTCCCAGATCGTACTGAATAAGTAGTGTTAGA
>JAUELC010254014.1:0-10410 GCA_031471745.1 Cryptochiton stelleri | reverse complement strand
ATTATCATTTCTCACATTTAACCGCATGCTAATTTTCACCCACAAACCTAGTACTGCTAGAGGTAAGTACCCGGATGTCTAAAGTCTAGAATTGCAAAAAATGTTTCAATTCTGGCATATACAAAAATATATTTTTAAAAGATTATGTCTCGAGGATCATGATCATACCAAATAATTTTTTTCTGTGAAAATATGAGTGGGTCATTTCAAATCAAATGGCGGGCGGTTTGAGGGAGCTTCGTGTTACCCTGGTGCTCTCAGAACTAAGGGGCAACAAGAAGCTGTTGTGGCGTCCTGTTATGTCCTGTATAACTACGGCGCAAAATCCTAATAAATCAAACAAACAAACAATCAAATTGAATGGACATACGGCTTGTATGGATAACAAAGCCTGTTGTTGTTGTTGTAGCACTAACAACATACCACTAGTTAAACGGTTCAAACCATGTAATCCCCGCAGCCAAGTCGGCTCCGGACTAAAACTCTTGCACTTGGTAAAAAGCCGGCAGCGGATTTATACAGGTTACTCGCCAAATCTTTAATTCTGTATCTTTTCTGAACTCAAACATTAATTAAAATGTCTGTATGTGTATTAAACTCGAAATTGTTGCATCAGATTTATCTGAGCGAATAATTGCGATTTTTCAATTAATCCGGGAGCCGGTTTTAAAATTAATCCAACATCTTGCCACCATCTTGCCATCTCTTCGGTAACATTTAAGCTTATTTAAACTTGGCTTCAGACCGCGTTAAGTTCATGTTGCACACATAAAATGTATCAGAGAGTTCAGTGTATCAAAACGTTTTGGACAGTACTTAATTTGGCACATAATACCAGGTAAGTGCAAAAACTTGAAATTACACAGTTTTATTCTTGCAAGTTCTGTATCTCTATATAAGGCTACATGCATGATAGACAGATAGAGATACAGACATCTGCATCTACTGGCTATGGAGTGTGGTACAGCCGAACAACATTTATGTCATGCAGTATCACTCAAAGATTTACTTTTACATTTTGAAATAAAACATTCAACATAACATAAAATATTTTTGGTTGAGATTTCAGATTATACATATTGTAACCCAGGTAGGTTCATATTATCAAATATTTTCTTTATTTAAATGTTGTATTTCAAAATTATTTGGTTCCGCAGAGATTCTAAGCTGCACAAGAGTTACCCACACGCGTTTTTTATGATAGCCCGTTTCTCAGCCGTGACAGAAAAATGTACAAAATAATAAAAATCGTCACGGCTGATGATTTTCTCAGCTGGTAGGATGCGTATTTCTGTGTTCCTAACTTGAGTTATAGCGTGTGTTTTTTTTAAACATAAGTCTGTAAATTAATATAAACTTTAAATAAAACAAAACATTACACTTTGTAATTGTGTCTGCTTGTTTTGTCGTTGTTGTTGTTTGGTTTTTTACTCATCTTTCTCAATCTGGATAAAAAAAATTCTGAATGCGTTATTTTCATACAAAGATATATAGCTAACAGCTTTTCGCTTAATTCAAAACTTGTTTTTCTTAAGTTTCGACTAAATAATACTAAATGGATTTTGCTTTGCATGTACACCCACTCCAATAAATTTAAAAGGCACCCTTTAGATGAGAGGAAAATAAATAAAAAAATTCTTAGTCTAAACATTCAAGAAATATTATCCAAATTATATAAGGAAACAAGAAAATAGAATTCGCTGTTGGCGATTGAATTTATTCTCCCGAAATCGCTCAGAACGCATCTCTGACGACCAAAACCCCCGGAGCTTCCGGGGCCTTGGCGGTCCCTGGACCCTCGCCATTGCTCTGGGATCGTAGCCTTCCCCCCCAACACCCCACAACCCACTCTTGATTTGCTTCCGCCGCCCCTGCACTTTTCATTTCTTTATTACAACTGTCCATTATAGATGATAGATCGTTATTAATTTCATTGATATCTTTCCCTGGAGGGCAATAAATAATACCAACCAATAATATATTTCGAATCACATATTTCAGCTTCAAGAAACATACTTTCGTAACACCCAAAATCTACAAGATAACTAATATCATTCCTTATGTTACATGATTTAATTTGACTATCAATATAAAGAGCGAAACCGCCGCCTCGTCTATTTGGTCGGTGAAGTGAAAATCAGATGTACCAAGGGATGTAATAAAAAAGAGAATCTCCTTTTAACCAACACTAAGAAAATCCAATGTCAGAAAGAGGATGTGAAAGAACATTCTGTGTACTGCTTGTTTAAACTTCTTGCATTAATATGGATAAAGGATAACGTGTTGTCAGCAATAATTATATTGTATGGATGGATCCATTAGCGGACTGGCATATCAGTCCTTCGGGCGCCGACTGAATCGCCTTTATGTCTATAAACTATCTCTACTTGTACAGCTGCAAACTGATTGATTAAATTATTTTACAAAATCGTCTTGTTGAGTGACTAATTGGAGAAGCTGTTGTTGTTATTATAGGCTGCCAGTACTTGATTATGCAAAGTATAAGTTGTGACAAGGGATAAAAAAAATGAAGACTTGAATATTTTTTTATGAATTTCTTATGCCTTTGAAAACAAAACTATTAGATAAACAACAAAGATCAAAACAGCAATTGTTCAACCTACGGAGTATAAATTGCTTCGTGATTGTCAGTTGTGGATCTGGTTTAGTATTTTTTGTTACATGTTCTTTAAAAGGTGGTTCAACCAATTTGTGTTTATGCAGCAATGTGACAAAATAAAAGGAATTTCGTGTTAAATTTAAATATTTGATATCAAGTTTAATTCTGCTTTTTATGACTGCACCTATATATCACTTTGAGATACCTTTAACAGAAACCGGATTATCTTTCACAAGGACTAATGAGACTGACATATTTATGTCAAAGATTAACAATTGGATTTAGTGGGCTGAACACATCATACAAAGAAAAGTTGTATTCGCTTCATACGGGTGCATTGTACACTCTTATGCTGGTAGATATATATCCCTTCTTTGAGAATGGCCGGTAATTCCATTCACCGTAATCCACGTCCCAATTTTACATTGTTTAAACAGTATGCCTATAGACCTCAGTCTGGACCTCAGTCTGAAATTAAAGTATTATTATTATTATTATAGCAACTGATTGCAGTTAACCGACAGACGATGGATTACTGGACATTGTAGTAGGAGCTTATAAGAAGGTCAACTAGTCTAAAGACAGATATTGTATTACGTAAAAAAATATTTGACAGAAAGAAAATATTTACTGACCAGTTTAAAATTGAACCATTTACATTCATACACTGTACTGGAAAGTCAAATGGGCCAAAAAAATGTAGATTTAAAGCATAGCATAATCTTGCATCAACCCGCCATCGTGGAAATAGATTGTTTAACCAGTCTGGTCCTATCCGTCATCATACTGCGGTATCGAATTATTGGCTAAAGAACTAGCGAAAATCCCAAGTGGTGTTCAATTGAACGAAAACAATGAACGTTAAAGGGGAAGCAAACATAACAGATAAAGTGAGTCTGAGAAGAGAGACTGTACGCAACAGTTTTAAAAAATGCTGTCCTAAGTGTGTAGAAAGCGTTCATAAACTTGTCAGAGCCAAATTGGCACTACAAAAGTATGGCGCATCGTTTGTGTCTCCATAACATTAACAATTATTCATTAAGTATTCACTAAAATCCTTCCTTATAATTCGTTATAAGTGTAATAAGTGATATAATATTTTTGTGGCATTTTTATGGATATTTACTGAATATTTGTGAATTTTATAGAGGTAGCACCTATATGGCAGGACTGTCCACCATACTTTTGAAGCACCAATTAGCCTTTAACAAGATAATCAACGCTTTCCACACACGCAGCACAGCATTTTTTTGGAAACTGCTGTGTACAGTGTCTCTACTCAGACTCCCTTTATGTTTATGTTATCTTCCCCTTTAATCTCAGATGCTATAGTTTTGTTACTTATCCGTAGTGTTTTCATTGAATCCAACGAATGAGGAGTGGTGTCAATTAGTATACATACATGTCAGGTAAAATAAAGTTTAACAAAACACGTTTCGGGAAGGCATATAGAATTTAGGTATCATGCCAGCAATATTATTGGAAGTATAATCGGATTGCCAGCCCTTTGAGTAGATGCTATACAACCATAATCTCTCTGTTAGGTTCTGAAATACCAGAGGATAATCATGGTTTGTTCTGCTAGTAATTCTGTACAAATTATTTCTTGATTTCGCTTTCTTTTAAGTAACAAAATATATAAGACACTCCTAAGATGTATGCTGAAGATAAAAGGGAAACTTTCCTCCGCATACAAATTTGAAGAACAAAAGCATTAGTCTGTCCCCTTCAAGAGAAGATTAAGGACATTTTCAAGCAACATCTCCAAATTGTCTTTTAAAATTACTCTACAACCGTAGTTTGCCAAGTCGGAAATTGGCTAACACGTAATGAGGCGGTGATTTTTAAAAAAATCCTACTACTTTAATTCCAAGCACACTTCCTTCCCGACAGAGATCTTCCGTTCTATGTGTGACTGACAATAGAGCCTTTATCAACATGTCAGTCAAAATCACAATTCATGTAATCATCAGTCTTATTAATTCTGCTTTTGGAAAAAATTCAGTGCAATTTCTATTTGTATTTTACATGACTGTTAAATTACAATGGATATATACATATGACAATGGTCGCACACTGTTTAAATACGTAGAATGAGGTATAGTGAGATACACCACATAAAGCGTTGTCTAAAACGGTGGATAATTTAGAAACCACATTTATTAACCCGTGATTTATTTTAAAGTGGATAATAAATCTCTTGTACAATTCATGTAAACCAATGCTTTATCGACTTCCCATCAGACATTATCCGAAATTTTTTGACATCAAACGAAGCCATGGTAAAAGCCTGGCTCCATTTAACCTAAACTCATTTCCTGTCCTATTCCAAACAGGCGTTCACGAGTCGATTTTTTGAGCGATTATTTTCCGCAACAAAATTCGCTTGCAAAATCGCCTCGTGTGCGTATGTAGTTGATTTCGCTAACATAAACTTCAATCTCCTCGTCTGCTCTTGACAGATATCTATCGCCGCCAAAAATTAAAACTGGTTGAAAGATAGGTGTTTGACGCCATATCCAAGGCTATTCCCCCTAGATATGACGGCAATATGCTTTCACACAACCATAATGTGAAGTGCTGTTTAAAATTGTTCTGTTGAAAAAAGTGTTCGAACACAGCTAACAGCATGTGTATACTTCAAAACTTACGCCCCTTAGCCAGAGGCCTCCGAAAGATTATGTTGACCAATGAAAGCTCATCTTCCCGAGGCAAGGCATGATATATCCCCATAAACTCTATATTCTCACTTGCCACGCATAGTGCCTTTCAGCGGTCTGACAGAGATCAAGGTAAAATGGAGATATTGCAAACACCAATCAAATACATGTACCACTTTTAAAACAGTGTATAGCCTCTGCCGGAATATCATTTCAGAGAAAGACGTCATTCTTTTCGACCATTGGCTCAAATTATGCTTATTCTTGATTGTCTGATTGAGTGGGGATATTCAATTATATATTATTACGTTAAATAAAAGTTCAATGTCTTTCACTCTTCGGGCTATATGGCACCATGGCCAGGTGCGAGCTTGTATTGCCGATCACTGGAACGAGGAGGGGTCATCTCCTCCTTGTTTTACCAGAAATACGACCCAAGCGTGACAAGGTGGGAAATAGAGTTTCACGTCAGGACCCACCTTGTCTCGAAAAGATGGTTTATATCCAGATGGGAACGGTGGGTATAATAGAAGGGATGAAGAGTGATTGTATACCAATATGACATTGTATATATTAAAACGCTGCCAATTCTGTGGGTCATGGACTTATACCACGATATATCTCTCTTTTAACTCTATTCTTAGTCTCTCTCTTCTAATTTTATCAATCTGATTAAAATCTGCTCGTAATTTGCTTTCCTGTAGTTTGTTCTCGCATTTAGATCTGACAAAATCCAACACCAAACGGCGTCGTTTGGTTTGTCAAGACTCCCTTCTGTGTGACTTTTGGACCAATTTCTATGTCTTAATAGTTAATAATAATTTGTTTTGATTAAGGTTTTATTGTTTTTTGGCTATTCCATAGACTTTCAAAGGTATAAAGTGTAAGTATCTGTGTATGCCACATGTGTGCCAAATAAATTGTGTTCTACATCTTGTGAAAAACTACATACAAATAGTAATAGCCTTCTCTCGAGATGTGTATAGAGTACCCATGACAACTCGAGATTAAGCTCCATTGATTGATTGATTGGGGTTTTACACCGTAGTTAAGGTTATTTCTCTCATATGACGGCGTGCCAGCCCAATGGGTGAGGGAAGACGCCACTGACAATAAACAATGACAAGATAAAAGACAATCACAGGACATAACAGGACGTCACAACTGTTTCTTGTTGCCCCTTAGCTCTGAGAGCACCAGGGCAACACGAATATCCCCCACCTGTCTGCAAGCTCCAGTGAAAAAACTTTATTTATTTGACATTGTTTTATTCTGGAAATAAGCACCGACTTTTTCATCAGAATAAAAATACTCAAAGACTTCGACTTTTCTTATTTCAGGGCCCACCCATGAAGACAGGACTGACCCAGCTGAACTGGAGAGCCCCGGGTACCCTCGTCCATACCCCAAGGATGCCGAGGACAGCTGGAGCTTCGAGAGGCAAAATGGGGTATGGGCTGTAGTGTTTGAGGACTTAGATGTGGAATTCACAAAGGAATGTAAAGACGACTATCTGTTGATACGAGACCCAATTGTTACGTACGTTTTGGAAATCTTATCATTGAAAAAAAGAAATGAATATTCACTCACTCTAAACAGGGCCCTGTGGGAGAACAGTGGCAACACTGAACCGGCTACCTTGTATAAATATGATCTAAATAAAATAAAATAGTAGGCCTATATCTCGATACACATGTTGATTTGGTCCCAGCTTTAGGCATGAACAAAGAATAATACGTTGACAGCAGGGAAATCATAAAGCTTGCTTGTTTTTTTTTTCCCAAACGTAGGCCTATTTCAAGTTTTCAAGTAAGATTAGATATAGTTCTATTTTGTTTTAATACTGACAGAAAAACGTAAGGTTAACTTAGCAAAACATAACTAAACCCGCTCCCCGACAATTGCTCCGGCGGCATTTGCTCCAGCGACAATTGTTCCGATGGTATTTGCTTAGGCGACAGTTGTTCCAGCGAAATTTGCTCCAGTACAATAGAACTGGGGACAATTGCTCCGACGGCAATTGTGGCCGGGGGTGATACCCAATACAGCGGCTCAATATTGGGGTCGGAGCAATTGTCGCCAGAGCATGAGTCACCGGAGCAATTATCGCAGGAACAAATGTCGAAGACAATTGATCCGACGACAATTGCTCCGGCGACAATTGCTAGAGAGGCAATTGTCGCCGGGGATGGTACCCAATACTGCAGCTCAACACGGGGGTTGGAACAATTGTGGCGGAGGTAATATCGTCAGAGCCATTGTCACCGGAGCAAATGTCCCCATAGTAACAATTGTCCTCGATTCATCTAAACCTACCCTGAAAACTGTTGGTGATTGAAAAGTCGAAAAAGTTATTTACATGTACGTATATGATATCTATCGTATCAACCAACCAACCAGAAAGAAAAAAAACAGAACCAAGTACCAATAAATCCGCCTATAATTTTATCCAATTAGTCTCACGAAGTAATAAAGCACTTATTGAAATATGTTAAATTTTTGTTACAGTAATCCCAAACGGTTGTGTGGCAACAAACTCCCTGAGCCAGTGTACAGTTCAGGTCCTAAACTTCTCATCTCATTCCACTCCGATGGACTCAATGAAGGAAAAGGTTTCAAAATCAGAGTCCTTCATGGTAATACTGTTGGTAAGTTGAATATCTATGTTCAATTTTGTTCAGACACAAACTTTAATAGTTTAGTCGTAATACTAACACATCGGTGAAATCTGTACTATAAATAAACAATAGAAATGTGTTTTGCCTAAAATCATCCACTTACTGTTAACTCTTTAGAAGGATAATTGATGTTAAAATGTTTCATGAAAGAACGATAGACGTCGTGGCGTTCTATGAGGGTTTCAAGTTTACATCCGAAGGGAATCGACAGCCAAACAGGTTGTCTGCGGCTCGCGATTATAATCAATAAATCATCTGTTGAAATGGAGTCGAACAGCGTGTGAAGTTAACGGGCTCTAATTATATAGCATGACTAGGCTCGGGATATGGTGCCCTAAGCTAGAGGACTAAGTAAAGATAACAGGACAACGCTGGGGATATGCTACCCTTTGTCAGAGGGCTCTAAGTAAAGATAGCATGACTAGGCTCGGGATATGTTACCCTTTGCCAGGACTCTAAGTAAAGATAGCATGTCTACGCTGGGGATATGCTACCTTTGCCAGAGGGCTCTAAGTAAAGATAGCACGCCTAGGTTCGGGATATGTTACCCTTTATCAAGGGCTCTAAGTAAAGATATCCTGACTACGCTGGGGATATGTTACCCTTTGCCAGAGGGATATCATTAGATAACATGACTAGGCTCGGGATATGCTGTTCTTAGCCACAAGCGAATTGAACTCTTGTATGCAAACAGCTTAAATGTTTATTTTTCGATTCAACTATGCAAAGAATTAACATCGAACACTAATCTTGAAGTTGACTCATTTCCGTTGTTTTGTTCACAGAAGCCTTGAAAGCCCGAGTCATGCCACCAACCACAACTGCAGTGCAGATACCCGTTGGTAAGTATAAGTAACTACCACACACCATTGAACAAGGCATCACAAGCGGTACGAATTCCCTCGCAGTAAGGAATGTTTTCCCTACATGCATTCTCTAAACTATGGCAAACTTATTCTCAAAATAGCCAGTATGTGCTTGACCTTGATCCCAAGACCCTGAAATGAGAATTTGTTCAAGAAATTTTCATAATAAACCTGTGTGGTAATTAAGTTGCATTATAATTTGTCCATAAATAAAGCTGCTATATGGATGACAAACTCGTTAGCACATCTTCTCGCGACAAGGTCTGCCCCGACGTGAAACTATTCCTTCCCTTGTCACGCTTGCACCATATTTCTGGACGACCAGGGAGGAGACAACACTCTTTGTTGGAGTAATCGGCACGGCCTAGACATGTTGCCATATCCCTCTGCACATAGCCCGCATAATAAAAGGCGATGTGGATGATTAGAAACTTAGTTAACGAAGTAACGCAGAAATTTATACCACTGCGGTAAAAGACAATAAAAAAATAGACATAATTAGAGCCATTGCTCGAAAAGAATGATGTCTTTCTCCGCTGTATATCATGACATTCCGGCAGAGGCGATACACTGTTTGAAAGGTTGAACATGTATTTGATTGGTTTTCGCTCTTTCACTTTGATCTTTTTCATGACCGCCGAAACGGGTTAGCATGGCAAGAGTGATTAGAAACTTTGTGGCGACATCAGCTTTACCGACAAAGCTACATATGCTCAAGCAAGATACAATCCATTCTCTCCCAAGTTGAACCTCCAACTTTAGCCGTAAGCACTGACACTGGCAAAACTGGAAAAGTACTTACCCTATTGCATCCAGTCAGCTTGTATGGACGTTTAACTGTACCTACAGCTCCTTATAGTTGAAATAATGGATGACATACACCACAAATGCATACATGTAATAATATGAAATATCTATCATAGTTTCCGTTGAACACACGAATGTCACATCAATCTTATTTAATATCTCCTTTCTGTGAATACAGGATCACATGTATGCAAACATATATGAAAACAATTTAATATAAATAAAAACACATATATTCATAAATATCCACTTATATATAATTTAAATATATCTACAATGTACGAATTACACGAAGTACGAATGTAACATTGTCATTGTTTTGGTAGTGCAGATAACTCACTTGCATTAAGCTCTATGTCCCGTGAATAATTACAGTTGTCTAGAAAAAAATCATTTCAGATGTATAGCATCTTCTCAAGTCCCGACAAGAAAATCTATTCCTCACCTCGTCACACTTGCACCATATTTCTGATCAAACAACGAGGAGATAACACTCATAGTTCTTGTGATCAGCAATACAAGTTGGCACCTAGCCCATGGTGCCACTCTGTAGAAAGCTCGAACAGTGAAAAACATTAAACTTTAATTTAACGAAGTAAGGCAGAAATTGAATATCTCCACTCTATCAACAATCAAGAATAAGCATAATTAGAGCCCTTGCTCGAAAAGAAAGATGTCTTTTCCCGCTGTTTATCATGCTGTTCCGGCAGAAGCTGTTTAAAAAGTGGTACTTGTATGTTATGTATAAACATTTCAACAGTATGAATATTTCATCTTTG
>JAUELC010253903.1:0-10410 GCA_031471745.1 Cryptochiton stelleri | reverse complement strand
TGTTTAATTGGGGTTTAACCGTGACAATGATGCTTTAACGGCACTGGCAACAAACAATGACAAAATACAAGGCAATCACAGGACATAACAGAACGCCACAACAGCTTCTTGTTGCCCCTAAGCTCTTAGTCCTGTATTAATGTTATGTTATTTTAAGGTTATTTCACTCATATGACGGCGTGCCAGCCCAATGGGTGAAGGAAACCACCTTCAATGCCACTGGCAACAAACAATGACAAGATACAAGACAATCACAGGACACAAAACATGGTGCAATAAGATTTGTTTGTTTGTTTATTTGATTGGGGTTTTAAGCCGTTCTTATGGTTATTTCACTTATATGACGGCCTGTCAGCCCAATGGATGAATGAAACCACCACCGATGCCACTGGCAACAAACAATTACAAGATACAAGACAATCACAGGACATAACAGAAGCTCAAAGCTTCCTCCAACCACCCGCTGGTGCAATAAGACAAAGTATGCAAATGTACCGTGCCAACAGATCAGCTCCATGTAGCACCTGAACTCAGCTGGAGAGCCCCAGGGAACAGGAAGGTACTGCCAACCACCTGTGTTACACCACTGATAATGTAAACAACTTTCACGAAATAAACAAGCCAATCAGATGACTAATACACATGTGACGATAACACACATATTACAGTTCAGCTTGTGTTACAAACAATAAGTAGGAATTTGAGACCATTTGGCTTCCTCATTTCAATACTATTATCAGTTATTATCATGTTTGTTTGTTTGTTTGATTGGGGTTTTACGCCGTACTTTAGGTTATTTCACCTATATGATGGCGTGCAGCTCAATGGATGAAGGAAACCACCCACGATGCCAATGGCAACAATCAATGACAATATACAAGACAATCACAGGACACCACAACGGCTTCTTGTTGCCCCTTAGCTCTGATAGCACCAGGACAACACAAAGCTCCCACCAACCGCCCGCTATTATCATGTAATAACCCACAATTAATCTTACCATTTCTGCTTGATTTCCAACTGGGATCCATTTGATATCTTTCGTGAGGACTTTATGGTTGACATAGGATTCATCAGGGTCTGTGGCATCTTTGGAGGCCCCAGGGGCCCTCGAACAGCGAATTTTTAATTGGAATTCTATAGTATCTTCTGCAGATCCCTCCAAATCCCCTGAAATTATATCAACACACACAAAGTTTATTTAATGGTTTGATTGTTTATTTGTTTCTTGTATTGGTTTTTATTGTCATACTCAAGGGTATTTCACTTATATGACGACGGATTATCCATTTCTTACTCTCCCCTGATATGGTGGAAAACTGAAGGAAGGCTCGTAAAAAAAATCCTCGCCCCACCCCCATCTTTGTTAAACATACCTTCATTTCTGTACTCGAAGAGCCTAGGATCAGCTTTAATAGGTATGAGACCTAATCTGTGAGCCAGTACCTCGTCCTGTATTAATGATGTGTTATTGTAGATGAAGACCTTCTCTATAGCCATTGTTGGTACCTACATCATACAAATCAATATGGACATATACTTTTACAGACAAATAGAACAAAATTAATAAATTATTTGTTTACGTTAGTAACACTGTTTTAATTATTTCTGGATACCACTAAGCTGTTAGATAGAAGACAAATTACTAGTTCAGACCCAATACAGACTGTAAATCGGAGCCATGACCCTCACAGCCGGTTGGCTGACTGGTGTAGATGGTCAGCATTCACTTCTAATGCTTTGTCGCCTGAATCTGAGAGAAATGGGTTTCAATCTCAAATGGTTCTCGACAAGAAACATTTTTGTTTTAGATTCTTTTCTTATTAAAATGTACATGAACATGTAAGAGAGGGTTATCCAAAAATAATGAATATACTGTTTATGGTCATTATAAATGACACAAAAATGTTAATTTAGCAACATGTTAACTGGAATGCTACTAGTAACTTTATGTTGACGCCACATACAGGGTTCTACTATTTGCGAATATGAGGTCAATTGTCACTCAATGTAAAATATGTGCTTTGAAATGCAACATAAAGCTTCGAAAAAATATTGAATGTTTTCAGCCGATGTAGGTTGGCAGAGGGGAACAAGCATTGGATTTTTGGCTGGCACACTATAAAATATAGAAGCAATACTATAATATAGAATAGCAGTTTAAGTTTTCAAGCAATTCGGTAAATGTATTTCTATAAACTGCTTTACAAATAGTTGAAATGCCTTTATGTTTTAACTTCCAAGAAACATATTTATGCTTTCTATATTTACATGTATGTACATGTAGTCCTGTATTTGCAAAACAGTTTAAGCTTCCAGCATGTCCAATAAGATTTCACGGATATAGAAAGCTATAGCCCTACCTGGATGTGAAATTTTTTCATTATTTATTGTTGCAAAACATTTGTCATAACTGAGGTATGAAACATTGGTAATCATATAACCAGTAACAGACGACTTCCTTACAGCATGTTTCCATTTACACAGTCAACGAGCGCAAGCGATCAATTGTGTCGCCAAAAGAAACACACGCAGATGAGGCGATTATTGTTAGCAACATGTAACATGAATCTCAGCGCCGCTTGGGCAAAATAATCTTTAGTCGGCTACAGAGGGTCGCATCAAATCAAACACTGTTTGATCGTCAACAACGGTCTCTACAACAGATGATTACGATGAGAAGCACAGGAGGCAGACAATACATGTAATTTAATGGAAAATCATGTCTGGGTCCGACTTAAGTTTATATTTTATTATAAACTGAACAAACCTCTGCTAATAGAATACGTCTGAAAGCATTAGCTATGGCAGCATCTACACCAATCATGTCAAACTCCATCTCATCTTGTGTTAGCCGCACAATATCAATTCGGAAATTCTGGGGAAAGAATAATAATCAGCGTAAATATATGTGAATAAGAACAAATGGAATGCAGTCTAAACCTGACTAGGCTATTCTCCTTACATGTATATCATGACAGACCTCTAAAATAAATAAAACACAGAAATGTTTAATGTAGTCTCCACAGTTAGCAAGGAGGCTATTTTTGCTAGAAACATAGCATATCAGAGATTTGCCAGGAAAAGCAGTCTGAAAAGAAACATCTTATCCTAGTGTCAAATTAACAAAACAATTGTCTTTCCCACAGTCCACAAAGACTCTAAATGTTGTTATATTATTAATTATGCTCAACTATTTGGCAATGGCCATGTATAATATTGTCATCACCATGTAGACAAACAAAACATTTGTTCCTTCTTCATTTGTAAGCTGCAACAAGAAGACTAATTTTCCAAGTAAATACAGACAAAAGGGCTACATCTACATGTAGGCTACTTTATAAAAATGAATGGACTGTTCCATTTTGGTGAATTGATAGTGGATAGTATCAGTGAAATATGAAAAGAGATCTTTATCATTCTAGACATAAATAAAGTATAACAAAAAACTCTGCCTATATGTACATGGACCTTCCTTTCTAGTTGCGGGTGGTTGGTGGGAGCTTCGTGTTGCCCTGGTGCTCTGACAGCTAAGAGGCAACAAGAAGCTGTTGTGGCTTCATGTTTTGTCCTGTGATTGTCTTGTATCTTGTCATTGTTTGTTGCCAGTAGCGCCGGGGGTGGTTTCTTTTACACATTGGGCTGGCATGCCGTCATATAAATGAAATAACCTTAAGTACGGCGTAAAACCCCAATCGAACAAACAAACATCTTTTCTAGTTCCTATTTTATTTCTGACAAAGGCTACAGGGAAAAAAATAATACTGTTGTGGAAATGGTGGCCTGGTGGATCTGATATATACAATGTTAATTATATTTCCGAAGATTAATAATCAAAATGACACCATGGTGTTGACTAGTTAAAAAAAACGAATCCTCCCATGTTCTAGGTTAGACAAGCTTTTAGAAGAAGATGCTTTACCTGTTTAAACTTCTCAAAGTCCCAAGCATCATCAAAGTCTTCATACGATCCTGGGAAATCTGTACTGTTCACCTATTAATAGGTAATAACATTACAACATTACAATGACTACATGTGTGTCTGAGTAATGTATTATTTTATTTATCTTCAACCTCCAAAGGAACATGTCTAAAACAGAGCCTATATTTTGACATAATTGTTTTTAACAAATCAAGATTCAGCACTAGCAATCTGCGTACAATTAACAGTAAACTCTGGATGCCACTTTTTGTTAGTGATGCAACGCAATGTTTCGATAATATGCCTGAATTGTCATCAGGTATAAAATGATCTGAACATGCCATATGGTGAGAGTTTAAACATTATATACTAGTTACTGAAGTACACATGGGTAAATTATGTGTACATTTACATGAGTTGGGGATTAGATATTACGATAACACATAAAAAAGAACATCAATAACTTGGTCAAGGGTTCAGTGGTTATAATAGATGTTTATTACGTTACCCTGCTTCTAAATGTTGTCAAATCTCAAATCTGTATACAACCATAACAAATGTCAACTTCCGTCCTATAAGCAAACTTTTGGCCCTTTTCCACTATGTATGAATCCAAACCAGTGTCCTATGCCCAGCAACAACTGAGAACTGGCACCATGGAATACAGCATAACAGACAAAAGTGTGGCAGTCTTTTCACTAGAATATGACCGTACATGGTTATCAGTCTGAGTGAAACTAAATTCTATAAGAGGGATGTGACTTGCAAGGGTCAAAATGGCTGCTGTTGGTTGTAAATTTATGTGTTTGTTTCAAAAACATTTCAATAAAAAGAACAAATACAAAAATGATGCATTTTGTCTTAAATGTTGTGTGTTAATTAGCGATTATAGGCTTACATTGATCGATTGATTGATTGATTGATTGATTGGTGTTTAACACAGTGCTTAAGGGTATTTCACTTTATATGACAGAAGTGTACTTCAGCAGTTAATAGCCACACTAACACAACCATAAAATTTGAAGTGTTTTGCTTTGCTGGAAAAATAATGTTTCTCCAGTGCAAAGTAAAGGAGCATGACTGTGCTTGGAACATGCTAATTTAGCCAGAGGGCAGATTAATTTAAAGGACATTCATATCAGTGACTAACTGTGAGGGTTTATTCATTTGCCAACTCCATAGTATTTCTTTGAAAAATGAAGTTCATAGAGAGACAAATTGCTAGAGTTTTCACACGGTCACTATCCGTCCATCGGATAAAATAATTTTTTAAATATCATTAGTGGAGTAATCTGTCACTATCAGTTGAACTACAAAGGCTGCATATTCTGATCGGAGTTTGTTTTTAATAGACCAGATATCAGTGTAGAGTGCGCATCTGAGATTTGGGTCTCGAGAAAGATAAACAAATACACGTGGGTAGACTTATGTTTTTATCTGTCCAGACATATTGCTACCAAGAATAATAATAATGTCCTGAAAAAATAAATCACAAAAACAGTTCAGTTAGGGCCAGTAAAAAAGCCCAGCCTCATGCTTTTGTTTATCTTCCCTAGACCCGTATCTCACATGCGCACTCGATACTACTATATCTATACGACTTATATTTGTTGATTTAATATGTTGTTGTTGTTGTTGTAACGAGCCATGTGTGTCCGTGTTTACAAGCCTCAAATTCATCTTTGTGCCAACATATAAAATCTGACATGCTTAAATATAATTATTTAAGGTAATGACGTACATTTTCCACAACATGTTCTTGCAACCGAACTTTTGAGCGAATATCTTTGATGTGATCCATTCTTCACCGTACCTCTTCTGTCATTTATAAACACATGTGAATATGTTAGTCTGAATACGCATGCGCGGAAGGGGGTGGTACCGGCCGATCGTCAGTTTGCTGATCAAGGATACAAAATCTGCAAAAATGGTGATTTTCCGTTATTTTTGTTTGCGTGATTAATTCTTGGTATCTCGTATGTGGTTGGTAAAGTCATTATTAGTAAATTATCCTGATGAAACCGGAAAAAAATTCAGTAGTTTTGATTTTTCGACATTGAATTGGCAACAATGAGCATTATTTGTGGATCAGAATTCGTTACCGTAACTAAAATCTACATATTATTATTAAACGTTAGACTTCATTAATAAATGACTTTTCAACAATATGTGTATTGAGAATGTATGAAATCGTTGCAATGATATAGATTATTGGATAAAATACAATCTTATAATCTAAAAAGAAAACTGTTCAATAATGATCTTTCATGTCTTAATTAAAAGTGGAGAAAACCCCCACAAAACAAAGTCATACATAATCTCCAAGTGAAAGAGTAATTTCGCATAAATTCCTGTTTTGGGAAGAAATGATACAATGACACCTTGGATATAGTATGCAGCGTTTGAAATAAGGGAACATATTTTGATAGGTTATTTTGAAAACAAGTTGTAAATTTGATCAGTTGTTCTTATTTAACAGGGAAAACTAACTAAATTTGGATCAGTTGTTGTCATAATTTGATCGGTAATAACTGATCACCAGCCCTTATTTCCATCCCTGAGTATGGAGGGATCGAAACTCCGCTGACATTCGAGCTGTGAGTGTTATACTCGCTCAACCTGTTCCAAACACAGATACTTTCCAATCGTTGCTACAGTCCTACTATAATCACAGGGGCGAACAAGCCATATGGGCATGTGGGCAATGCCCATTAGGCTGGGATCCCTTGGTAAAAAATTACCCGCTATATGTTGGATAAAAACAAACAACATATCAATGAATATTGGACCGACCAAGTATCCCTATAGGTGAAGGATGCCAGGGCCGTTTTTTAGGTCCAGCCCACTACATCTAGCTGTAGATGGCAGAAAATATCACAAATTTAGTGGAGCTGCTAACAGACACATCCTAAATGTTCATGCACAGTATGCCTCTTACAGGAAATCATATTTCTCCATAATATGACATTGACAAGAATTAAAGCTCAGATATAGCAGTTTTGCGACTGAAACGAGCAAACAAAGATGGCAGCACCTAGGTTTGCTTGGCAAAATGGAAGTAACCGGTTTTGTAAACGCAAAGGTTATTATACTTATTAACCAACCTCGGGAGTAAGTTAATGAGATATGCATTTATTTCGAGTAGATCTTAATTGAACCAAACATCGTCATGAAATGGTTCATTACGATGTGTTTTCACCACTCAATTTGTGCATGCTCTGCTGTCTGAAGTTGAAACTGTGTATGGAGCAGGCTAAGCGAGGGAGACATTCACGGCTCACGGACTCGACTGTCAGCGGAGTTTCCAATCCCTCCATACTATATCCAAGAAGACACATGTATAACGTAACAAGCTTAGCAGTATTGATTTTATTTAGGAGACATTGAGCGTTTTAATAATCGCGCTAAATTTTTAACACCGGTTAAGTAAACAACTTGATGGGATCTATCATTTGGAAATGACTTTATTTTCTCATATTTGATGAATCAGCCCTTATATGGCTGACCCCTCATCAGTTATACTGAGTTTTTACATGATAACGATAATTTAAGCTAATTTTCAATCTGAAAAACCCCTCTCATTCTGCATATATTTGGAGGTTGCACTTTGCAGATGTTGTCACATGGACAATAAGTCACCAAGTTTGATATTATTTTAAGATAATGCCCTGAAACCAAATTTAGAACTGACCGCCAGGTGGCGCTGTTACATGAAACACAATCCCAAGTGGCATATTGTGCTGTGACTCAATCACACAAAGCTTTGTTACATGGGAAGAGACGTTTTCACTTTAATGTCATGTGTTTAGTACTGATTAGGTATTGTGTCCCAATTAGAGTTAAGGTCAGTTTACATGTAGGCTTCAATCATGTTGTGGTGCAACACCCTGGACTAGATGTACTTTCTTTGAGAATAGAAATTGACAAGATCTATTGGCAACTACGATATTATCTTATATACAGTTTTTCTATGAACATGTATTTCCCAACCAGAAAAAGTCCTTGTATAGTTATAATTTAATTTGTGGTATTAATTATTTCTGTTTATTGTTTCAGATAAGGTTTATCTTAATACAGAACCGTGCGGGGAAAACCAGGCTTGCCAAGTGGTACATGCATTTTGACGATGATGAAAAACAGAAGTTAATAGAGGAAGTTCATGCTGTGGTCACAGTCCGTGATGCCAAACACACTAACTTTGTAGAGGTAAAGACAGAAAGCTATCTCAATGCTGAATATTATATTCTGTTTTAAACTCCTATTTTTATGTTTATATTATGCTTTTACACAGAAGAATGAACAGCTAAAATACAAAGCCTTGCTTATATATGGTGCAACCTTTCATAGCAGTAGCATATCTCTAGCTTTTTTTGTTGAAGCGGTGGTTGATGGGAACCTCCTGCATGTCCTGTGTCCTGGGCCTGGCGCTCTATGAGCTAAGGGGCAGCACGAATCCGATCTGCTGTGAAGTGTAGCAATGTCAATTTGCACACGTGTCCTGTACTTGTCTTGTATATATTCATTGTTTGTTGCCAATGACAGGATAGACGTCATTGGTGGTTTCCTTCAGCTATTGGGCTGGCACGCCGTAATATGAGTGAAATAACTTTAAGTACGTGCAAAACAAACTTTCATTAAATATTATGACAAAAATTTTTTTTTTGAATTTGTTAATTAATCACTCCTAGAAAAACCTGTGAACATACATTGTAGATGTACAACCATAGTTTGGAGAAAGTCATACATGTACATGCAAGTCTGGCATGTCTAGTTGAGAAATTTTGATGAAAAAAAATTAGGCTTTAGGATCTGGAGATAAATTTGTGACATGTCTTGTACATGAATATTATGTTTGTGAATTAATGTGACATGTAAATTTGACATTTTTCCCAGGGGTGATTTTAACTTTATTACTCTTATCTCATCAAGGTCATTCACCAAGAGTTTTGCTTTAGTACACATGTCATGGAAAATACAAAACAATGTTTATTTTATATAGACTTGGACTATTAAATTGCTACTGTCTGTGAAATGAACATATCCTTTTAATATTGTAATGTCTTGTTTCAGTTCCGAAACTTTAAGATTGTATACAGAAGGTATGCAGGACTTTATTTCTGTATTTGTGTGGATGTCAGTGACAATAACTTAGCCTACCTAGAAGCTATCCACAACTTTGTAGAAGTGCTCAATGAATATTTCCATAATGTCTGTGAATTGGATCTAGTCTTCAACTTTTATAAGGTTAGTATGTTTATTTTCTGTAAATTTAATTCTAAGTTTTAATTACTTTCATTAGTTCAAGCTGCCAGATCTTGTAGATTATGTGACCAGAACCGTATTCTAGCCTTTGTGGGGAACCAATTTGTGAAGTAATTGTTGTAAGATCCACAGATTTATTTCTGGTTTAGTCAAGAGAAGCAGATTGAGGATTCAGTTACACTTGGTTAATTCGGAGTTAAATTTTCCTCTTAGGGTGGACTCACTATCCTGGCTTCATATGTAAAGAGTATGGCTGTAGAACCAGTGTTCCTCTCACCAATGTGTTCAGCTACATGTATATTCTAGGAACATCTGTATGTGAGTAGTAGCCAGTTACTAATGGGAGTCGAGGTGGTTTCCTCTAGTGACTAATGGGAGTCGAGGTGATTTCCTCTTGTGACTAATGGGAGTCGAGGTGGTTTCCTCTAGTGACTAATGGGAGTCGAGGTGGTTTCCTCTGGCATACATACTGACACCATTGCTATAAGTGAAATAACCTTAAATACGACTTATAGCGCCAATCAAACCAAACTCACTTGGGGCTAAGCATTTAGAGGTTAGTGTAATTCGGAAGCTCAGCAGGTGAAATCGTTGATTTATTTATTTATTTCTTGTAAGCTTTGAATCTGTGACTTAGTGCCAGGGCCATATCTCTTATTTATAATCCCCACTTGCCAGTTTCCCATTAAGTCTATATAATAGGTTGGGAAGTTTCCTTGTCTGCCATATGTTGGGTCTACTTCTACAGCTAGGGTATGACCGTATGAAATAACTCTTTGTCGGCATGAGAACATGGTAAAACACCGAACAAATTGAAACAGGATATATATTTGATTCACATGATATAATAGATGATGCATATGCTGGTTAAATAATTAAAACAGTATAAACTTGAATTTTTGTTCAAAACTGTGATCAGATTTATCTTAAAAAGAAGAAATCGGTTGAAATGGTTTTAATTTTGTTGAACAGAGTTATCTCCCAATTTGGTTTGAGTTGCCTCCCTTACAACAAAATGGAAATTGATGTTCCCTTGTTCCAACAGTTATACATGCTGTCTTTACTTAGCACTGGAGGAACATTTATTTTCCAACAGAGCAAAACACTTGACATTTTATGGTTTGTGTTAGTGTGGCTATTTACCGTTGGAGTACACCGCCGTCATATAAGTGAAATTCCCTTGGGTATGGCATTAAAAACACCAATCAATCATTCCAACAGTTATA
>JAUELC010253797.1:0-10410 GCA_031471745.1 Cryptochiton stelleri | reverse complement strand
GCATTAGAAGTAATCTTTCTCCAATATTCCAAGCAATTCAGTAAATTGCCCTGATAAAACTTCTCTACTAAACTAGGTAATACTAGTGTCCATTTGCTCCGTAAATAATGGTCAGTTACATGTATACTTACTTACATTACTTACATCCGAACGTATTGCACCCTTCATCGGTAGGGGCGCCACCCTAAAAAAACCTGAGCCGCGGTAGTTTCCTGTTACACTTACGCCAACTTTATTATTTTCTTGGATATCTTTAACTCTTTTACCAAGATCAGAGCCATCGCAGTGCAGGTCTTGCTCATCTAAGTTAGAGCAGATCAGTTTGTATCTATCATTTACGTCTGGCGGGATGCTTTCCCGGCGACGTTGCTGCAATTCATAATTTGCATTGCCTAACAGTGCCAAACCGTCAATAACCTGACGCACAGCCGTACGCAAATCATTATCACCTTTATATTGAGATTTGGATTTCAGTTCTAACAAATTTTCACATGCAGTTAACATTGGAACAGCAGCCTTTACTTACTTTTGAGCCGTTTTCTAAAAACGTATGTCCATTGATCTAGTATTTGGTTTCAATTTGATCCACATCTCAACAATTACTTATAGACAGGAAATTTGTTAAAAAAATTCTGGAACTTTATATTTAGTAAGTATAAGTCTTTACTACTATCTTCGGACATTTTCTGTTTAAATAACACATTTGTGATACCAAAATCGTTACTGACTTCAAATTGTTGTTGCAGGGATGTGAGGAAATCATCACCCTCTTGTTCTTGTTCAGCTTCTAACTCATTAACTGAGACTTCAACATTAATTAGCTGATCTATCTCATGATGTACATCTAGAGTTAAAATATTATCGCTATTAGCAGCGGTGGTTGTTGCCGACTCGGTGTGGTGAGCCAGCTTAGTGGGTTGGTGGAAGGGAACTTCATCCCCATCAGAGCTTGAACCTACATTTTCTCCTTTGCGAGATATGCGAAAAGCCGTTCCAAAGCTTTCGAACTCACGTCTGAGTTCTTCAAATTGTTTCACTGATATTTGCTCCGAATCATGTACACCTTTTATGCGCGGTACAACTTGTTGTGAAACCGGTTTCAATCAGTTGAGTTGGCACCTCGAGCGAGCTATTTCTGGTCGACCCTGTGTGTGGTGGTAAAGCCTGTGACATTACGCCAATATATTACCTTGGAAATCTGTTTTAAACCTGAACCTGTTTTTTTTTGTCACTGTTTAGAGTGAACTGAATTATCGACTATATATCAATTCAAAATGTTAATACCGAATTATCAGTTATAACAAGGCTAAATAATTATACCGAATTATCGGTTGGCCTTATAGCAAAACAGCAAAACACTACCGAATTATCGGTTACCGCTATTGAGCGAAGGCGTGGTCGAAATGGACTGAACATGTTGTTTTTGGATTTTGAATGGTGTCAAAACTTTCGATACTTGGCGGACTACACTGAAATTGCATGGGCTGGGAAAATTGATTTTAATCAGCGTGATCAGTGTATTGTCATAGCCATAGAACTTGGTGTGAGGGACAAAACTAAGGTCTATCAGATTTTGTTTTAAGGATTCTCTTCTGACAGTTCAACAGTTTGTAGAGGCGACATGATTACGGATCATTACTGTCAGCTGCATGGAAGTGACGGCGTACAGACGAGGGTTTATCGGCGAACGTCATCTCGGTGACTCCCGTATTTGATTACTTCCTCTGGGGAAAAAACTGGGGCATCTTTGACTTTGATTGGTGATTTGAGATTTGAGACACACACTAAATTTATTTCCTTATTTAAGTCTGTCTAACAAATGCAAATATGATGAATACCCAATTGTGTTTGACAGGTCTGAATTGTTGACAGTAAAGTGCATATTGGACAGATATTTGTTAATACCCCCAAAAATATAGGCTATATATTTAACTCCGGTCCGTGAATTTAGCACTCGCTACCATATACCCTATTCACAATTGAAAGCACTGGAGGATTTTGTTCTACCTATCAACCCGTTGTTGAAAATGGACTTTTCCCAAAATTGTGAACATGGTATAGGGTAACGGGTGCTTAATTCACGGACCTGGGTTAAATGTGTATATATATATATATATTTTTGTATTGTAAGTCATTGTTCTGTCCTATATAAACTATCAGTTTATGTCTTGTTTAAAATAAATATAGGATCAAGTTTTCGTTTCAGAGTTTAGAAATTTTGCTCTTTTTTTCTTTAATTTCAGGTTGTCGTTGTAGCTTTTATTAAATGACTTAAAAGACCCTCGACCAATAACTAGCAGTCACACTATCTATAGACCAGTACATAGTAACGCGCCCCAGATCCCGTTATCTAAAACGACCCAGGCTCGTGTTCGCTTCAATCTTTCATTATTTTGCCGGTAAATAGCTAAAAAACAGAGGCCTATACATTAACATGTGATGTGTGCTGGGCAGATGCTTTTAAAGTAGATTTGGCTATGTTTTGTTATTCCACAACCAGCGCTGTACATGTAGGATGTCGCGATACGTTAAAATCGTTAAAAAACGACTGTCAATTCGTCGTCCATCTTTTATTATCCTCTGATTCTTCACCAACAAAAGTAGTCATGTGAAGCGTGTGACGTCAGACAGAACAGTTGTAGTTCGCACATTATATTGCAGGGATTGACACTCAGTGTGTAATAAGTAACGTTGTTGGACAGTGCGTCATTGTAAATATGATTTATATGTGGTTATCTCTATGCTGTGTTGTGATTAAAGGCTTATTGTGGAATTCATTGATATACAGGAGCCGTCCTAATCATAGGCTGAATAAATCAATCGAACTGTATCGATCGTTATACACAGTTTCGAGTTAAATAACCTCAATATATCTTGAAACCCCAGGGCAGGGACTATGCGTATGTTGTCAGTATGTTACAGAACCAATTGTCGCGAAGTAATATATTACTATTTAATTGATGGCAGCATAAAGTTGCTCAGTCACAATACATAGTCATGAGTAGGGCCATTATGGTTTAATACCAGAATCAAACACACATACCTTGTCCAAAGAGAGAGCTGATGGTTAGCATCCAATACTCCATAGGACTAAACAGGCGATTTTTGGCTTCTTGGGAATTTGTTAGAAACGTTAACATCCACAGGCAGGCGGTTGTGGTCACAATAAAGGCTATAACGATAATCCAGACACTGAAGGAGAAAGGTTTCAAGAATTGGTAGAGTTTTGGCGAGACACCGGCTGCAGCAGTAAGGATACCTCCACTGCGGTCTATAAAAGGGACGGTAAAGTCAATCACCTCAGCTCTCTGATGTGTTATTCCAAACGCTGATGCTGCCATGTCAACTGTCTGCAATTGAAGGGGATGTAAAAATTAAATAAATGTATATACCATATTTAATATTAGTTAATGGTGTAAACGGAAGTGATCCTTGACTGGTCATAATATCTAAACCGTGATCAATTAAAATTGTACCTTTAATGGAACATACTCAAGGGACCTGTATAAATGACTTTTGGATGGGCAACAACTTGCTGATTGATATAATTTAACGCTCGGTGGTAAGATATAGTTATAATATCCATGAGAAAGATAGGCGTACGGTAGGCGGTTTTTTAATTTTATATATATTTTTTTATAAATGAAGAGAGAAAAAAATTCTCCACCGGGGTTCGAACCCGTGACCTTTTGGCTTACAGGCCCAACAATCTACCGACTGAGCTACGGAGGCTCACGATAGATTGCTTCCCGAATTCTAACCCAGTGAAGACTGCATTTCTCTCTCTACATAAAGCACTGACAGAGGGACGCTAAAGTAGCATTTTTTTTATCTAGATATTACTCAGAATTGGTTTTGTATATATATATATACCAAATATATGTCTATGTAATAGTGTTTTTAATTTTTATTTTACTCAGAACTGTGTGGTTGAAGTGGGTTAAATAGCTCTGAGCTTCTGTTTATATGTTTTTTTGCATCTAGGTTGATAAATGATTTGTCTGTTTGATTGGGGTTTTACGCTGTACTTTAGGTTATTTCACTTATATGACAGCGTGCCAGCCCAATTGGTGAAGGAAACCACCCCAGACGCCACTGGCAACAAATAATGACAAGATACAAGACAACCACAGGACGCCAGAAACAGATCGGCTTCGTGTTGCCCCTTAGCTATGAGAGCACCAGGGCAACACGAAGCTCCCTCCAACCGCCCACAGGACGGTAAATGAAGTTTGAAATCAAATGAAATGAAATATGAATAAATATCAAAACATTTGACTTTCCTACAGATCAGTTTTGTTTTGTTCATTTTTTATTGATTGATACGTGTATAACGCCCTGCTGAAAGGTATTTCACTGACATACGGCGGTGTACTTGAATAGTAAATAGCCACACTAACACACGCATAAAATGTTAAGTATTTTGCTCTGTTGGAAAATAATGTTCCTCCAGTGCCAAGTAAAGACAGCATGACTACACTCGGAACATGCTGCCCTTACCCAGAGGGCTCTTAGTAAAGACAGCATGACTACACTCTGAACATGCTGCCCTTACCCAGAAGGCTCTAAGTAAAGACAGCATGACTACACTCCGAACATGCTGCCCTTACACAGAAGGCTCTAAGTAAAGACAGCATGACTACACTCCGAACATGCTGCCCATACCCAGAAGGCTCTAAGTAAAGACAGCATGACTACACTCCGAACATGCTGCCCTTATCCAGAAGGCTCTTAGTAAAGACAGCATGACTACACTCCGAACACGCTGCCCTTATCCAGAAGGGTCTTAGTAAAGACAGCATGACTACACTCCGAACATGCTGCCCTTACACAGAAGGCTCTTAGTAAAGACAGCATTTCACTCCAAACATGCTGCCCTTACCCAGAGGGCTCTTAGTAAAGACAGCATTACTACACTCCGAACATGCTGCCCTTACACAGAAGGCTCTTAGTAAAGACAGCATGACTACACTCCAAACATGCTGCCCTTACCCAGAGGGCTCTAAGTAAAGACAGCATGACTACACTCAGAACATGCTGCCCTTACCCAGAAGGCTCTAAGTAAAGACAGCATGACTACACTCCGAACAGGCTGCCCTTACCCAGAAGGCTCTAAGTAAAGACAGCATGACTACACTCCGAACATGCTGCCCTTACCCAGAAGGCTCTTAGTAAAGACAGCATTACTAGACTACGAACATGCTGCCATTACCCAGAAGGCTCTTAGTAAAGACAGCATGACTACACTCTGAACATGCTGCCCTTACCCAGAAGGCTTGTTTATTTTCATCCATCCGAATTCAGGTCATATATAGTGGTGGTTACGCGGGTAAAAATTAGTGGGTCTGAGCTGGCTCAGATTTATTTTTGCGCTTGCACGGGCAAAAAAAAAGGTGAACTAACATAATCCGTGTCAGAATAGACCACTTGTTTTGATCCACCATTGTTTGTGGTTTAAAATAATCCGCATCAGAATAGTTACCTGTTTCCCATTATAACCGCAAAGTTACCAATTGCCGGTCAAAAATAGTTCACCTACAGGTGGTGTTCTTTGAATTCTGTGACGTTTCAATTGTAACATTAAGCGCCCAGGCTAACTGTCACTGTGACAAGTTGTACGCGAAACTGTCAAACACTGAGCCAGAAGAAAGATTGTCAAAAGTTAAAAGCGAACCGCCATTAACAGGTGAAATTAAATGATCCGGATCAGAGTCGGTTCATTTTAGTTCACCAATGTAATGCCCGTATAACCGCGGCTTTTGATTCCTTGTATTGAGATAGACGGTATAGCCTCTATAGTGGTTCCACCAAATGTATAGTCTGTACATATATCACAATAAACTAAACAAAATGTACCATACTTTCTGTTTGGCTTGGTGTAAGCGATAGTTTCTTTTAAAACATTTGTGAACTGGCGTGATTCAGAAAAGAGAAGAAACTAGCTACCTTTGTTAGTTACAGAGGTGTAAACAGATGTTGGATAAAAACCCTTTTTTTCTCCAGCAAGAGTGAGCAAAAAACCTGAAATCAGCCAGAAACCAGAAGAAAAAAACCCTGAAATAAGGCAAAAACCTGAAGATTTCCATCTTTGTAGTTACCTTAAGGGTAATATTGGAGGCTCAGACAATTTTTAATTTTTAATTGCGATTTTAAAGAACTTAAGATTATTTTAGCCCAATGGGTGAAGGAAACCACCCTCGATGTCACTAGCTACAAATGATAACAAGATACAAGCTAAGCACAGGATACAGAAAATGGTGCAATAAGACAAAGTGTACAAATTTACAGTGCAAGACACGACAGCAGATCGGCTTTGCATTGCCCCTTAGCTAAGAGAGAATCAGGGCGCAGGAAGTTCTCACCAACAACTAGTGACGGTTGGTGACCCTCCTATCGATATTTTATTTTTTTTTACATTTGCTGGAAGGAGAGTGACAGTGTGAAAACTTCCCAAAACATTCGCCCCAACGAACAATATTTTGTTCGTAGTTTACACACTGTTTTAAAAAAAACAAACTATTGAGCTGGCAAATAAATAAAGACTTACAGTTAGTCACTATGGATATCTCCTTCATTTTGAGCCAATGATCGTTCATAAACACGCTTAATTTAAGACATAATTCCAGGTTTTCTGAGAACTGTTGATTCAGTGGCCAGTTGCTGTAAGCTGCGTATGTCGGTCATGAGAAGCGAAGCTTTGCTTTGGATTTTACACTGTCACTCTCCGTCCGCCAAATATAATTTTTTTTTAATTAATTTAATATCAATAGGAGAATGACCAACTGTCACTAACCAACAACCTGAGGGAGCGCAGTCGATTCTCTACAGTTATTGTTATTCCTATACAGTTTGTTAGACCACAATCGTTTGCAAAGTTCAATTTAGTTTTAGAAAACCAATAATTCTATATTGATTTATTTGTTTGATTGGGGTTTTACGGTTATTTCACTCATATGACGGCGTGCCAGACCAATGGGTGAAGGAAACCACCCTCGACAGCACTGGCAACAATGACAAGATGCAGTACAAGACAATCACAGGAAACAATACATGATGAAATAGAGCAAATTCACAGTGCTAAACGCCACATACACATCGGCTTCGTGTTGCCCATTAGCTCTGAGAGCATCGGGGGAAACAGGAAGCCCCCTCCAACCGCCCGCAATGTCTTATTGAAGACGGTTCATTTTTATGGAGTGATCAACAAATTTTTTTAAAATAAAAAAATAAATTTATACACATCAACAATTTGGATATCTTGTTAAGCATAAAAAATGATAGTCACGCTGAAAACAAAAACACATCAGTTAACTGATATTGACTAGGGCACATTTATTGCGCTGTATATACAGGGTTAAAACATCAACAAAACGATATAGGTCTATTTATGATTTAACTACTGTTAGTTAACAATGTTATAACACAGTAATGTATCAATGGCGAATTCTGATATATCAATACATTGGGTGAGAAAAGGTGACATATAACAAATTATAATTCAATAAAGCATACAGCTGGTGACAAGAATCAATAGTAGTTACTCAATTGTGCATCAAAAACATTATAACCATCTGTTTACTACATGTACAATGAAGAATGTATTTACTGGCTTAGTATTACTGTTTACAATGGAAGAATAATTACGGTGATTTAAAATTCTTGTGAAGTTACCCATGTAAAATGTTTAAAAAAATCTACGAAATCGAACAAAGGCACATTTAATGTTCAAATATGTCAAATGAAACAAATAAAGCAAGATCAAAAGTAAGGAATTGACAAGTCTTCCACATGTAGTTCAACCAAGGACTGTTAATTTTCAATCTGAAAATATGTATTATTCTTTGAAAATAATCCTTATATTAGTTTGGGAACTAACAAGTAAAATATAAATAAGAAACTGAAATGAAGTTAACAACCATTCACAAGAAAGAAAAAAGGACAAAAACTATTTGAAGTTTTAAAAAAAAATAATGCTTGTCTGGGCATTTGTAGAGTATATAACTTTTTCCAGAAAGCTGATGCCAAACCATGGAAAAATAGTAGTGTAGATAGGTTAGGAGATTATTGATATAAAAGAAATATATCAAAGTTATAAAATTAATTCCTGAAGCCTTTTAGATTTTGAAACTTAAATACAACTTTACTATCATTATACATGAACAAATGTAATTATCTATGAAATATAGTAATCATTGATCATTGTAGCAAAATAAGGAAAATAAGTTTTAAATCTTTTCACACGATTTTAATTGAGAAATCTTTGCTATAGCTTCCTAAAAAAGAATTGCATTTAAAAAAAAATTCAATCACCATTGACAATACCACGACAAAAAGTATATTGCTAATTTTTAATGATAGGAAACCAGCTCCCTTACAAATGCATTTGACAAGAGTGAAGTTGAAAAACTGGAAATAAAAACAGGACATAGGATAATTACTATGAATTAGTGTGTATTTTAAGACTGGAACGTTCATTTAGGGTTTTACACCATACTGAGTTATTTCACTTATGTGACAGCATCACCAAGAAAATGATTCAAGGAATCCGTGCCTTTAATCAGCCAATTTTACATATTTGATTACATTTGAAAAAATCTCATATAAAAATTGCTTTTGATTCAAACACTTTTTAATGACTGCTGGCATCTGAACTCTTTTAGGGGGATATTAGCTTCAAATAAGTGGCCATGAATCATTTAGTGAAGCATATAAGAAAAATATGTCAACTTTATAAGCTTTTATGATCAGTGGAAAATTTAAAAAACATATACTTAGACAATTCGATTGGAAAATTAATTTATATCTGTAAAAATCTACGAAAAAACACTCATATTGATACTTGTACTGATATAAGTAAACATGTTGCTGTCTTTAATGGTAATCTGTAAATGCATTTATTAAACTATATTAATATTGATCAACCATAATTTTAGTTATTTGGACTCATAATAACAGATACTTCTTTAGAAAATTTTGCAGGCTGAAACCCTTGCAAAAAGTCTGGAACAGATCCCCAGCACCGCGACCATTCAGTCAACACACCTTCTAAAAGTCCTGTGTAATACCTGATCAACCAGTCTTTTTGAAACGTTCCTTAAAGGCAAGCAAGACGCAATTCCCTTTATTAAAGTCTTTTCCTGACAAACCCCATGCAGACTACAAATCTGTCAATTAGGATGCAGACTGTTTTATCATTTGGCCATAATACTGTGTTACCTAGAATAGCACAAATCATGACATATACGAATCCATCAGAACTGATTATTTTCTCCAGTTTTCTCTTTGTCCACAACAATTCATACCAGTTTTTCAAACCATGAATAAGCTTCTGGCATTATCACATAGCAAACATATTGCAATTTGGCAATTAAAAAAAAGTGACACCATTGTTTTTAACAGTGTCAAATTAAACATAAGGATATTTGTTGACAGTCTGAAATGTTCTTTCAATTGAGACTTACATTGGGTGTAAGAAGCTGTTACCTAACATTTATCTTCCATTTAACAGGTACCCAGATGTCTGTCAGATCACCTCAAACAACATCTGTAATTGTGAACACTCTCCGATCTTGGTTTCATTTGAGCATCTTCTTTCTTGCAACAATGATTGAACTTTCACGGAGTGTCTCAAGACAGCAGTGCAAATTATATAAGTAATTAAGTAATTGACTTTTTGAGCTAACTTATATCAGAGATTCACTTACAAGATCATACAATTCAATTTCAAGGTATATCTTCAGAACTGAGTCCATGGAGGGTTGGGATAGAAAGCTTTATCTAGTGTCTGTGTTAAGAATATGTGGTATAATGGAACATTCCCCCTTACACAAGCATGGTTTGACGAGCATGCTGCCATGGACTCCAGCTCACATGTGTGGAGAAGAATATCGTTCCAACGGAACAATCCCCTTACGCAGGCATGAGGTTGACGATTTGACCAAAGTGCTGCCATGGACTCCAGCTCACATGGTGTGGAGAAGAATAGCTGCTCTAATGGAACACTCCCCTTACACAGGCATGATGTTGACGATTTGACCAGCGTACTGCCATGGACGTCAGCTCACATGGTGTGGAGGAAAAATCATAAAAAGCAAGATTGTCAAGGATTTTGTACACACCAGCTTTAGAGGCCACCTGAAACAGAATTCATACAAAAGGGATAGATTTGTTTGTTTGACTGGTGTTTAACGTCGTACTCAAGGTTATTTCACTTATATGACGTTGGACTATCCACCTCTTACTCTGCCTTACTTTATAATACGGTGGAAAATCGTGATGAAACCTTGAAAAAAAAATAAATAAATAAAAAAATAGCTGGAGTCACCTTGTATAACTCTCAAATACCTGAGGTAAAAAGGATTAAAAAAATCCACAATTGGCAGCACATAAACATATATAAAGTATTATATA
>JAUELC010253686.1:0-10412 GCA_031471745.1 Cryptochiton stelleri | reverse complement strand
AGAATCACGTAGAATGTACAACCAATGATCAGAACTAAATATACTATCACGTGTACAATTTTCCACCAATGATCAGCACTCAATTTAGAATCACGTATATAATTTTCCCCCAATGGTCAATACCTAATTTAAAATTATGTGTATAATTTTCAACCAATGATCAGAACTCAATTTACAATCACGTGTACAATTTTCAACCATTGATAAGAACTCAATTTAGAATCACGTGTAAGATTACCCGCCAATAATCTGTGCCGATTCAGAACCAATATCTTTATCACTTTGGCTCTTGTATGGAGGCTTATCGTCTACAAGGAAACCATTTGCTCAATCCTTTTTTTTTTATAGTTTTCCTCGCTTTTAAATATATCAATTTTGTAAAGAGAATTCAACAACACTAATACCATGAAGCTACACTGAAGATGAGAGAGATATCAAGTTTTTAAATAGAGAATTAGTAAGTATTTAAGTAATCTTTTCTTGAACTTGTTATTTGGTGACACTTGCAGCGGGATGCAGCACGGAAATCATTCCACATATCAAGTAAATGTGTATACATACACCTCATTATTGCAATATAATTAAAGACAATACACTACAGTAAGAAGAGCTAATTGAGATAGTTCCATGTTATTAAGGACATTCCCGAACAACTGACGTTAATTTGTGTCAAGTCCTGTAATATATGATCTTGGATGCTGGAGACAAAGTTTCGCTCAAAAATCGAAGATCAATCACATTTCAGCATTGCAGTTGTATGGAATATGTTTACCTGTGTTGGAGTCACATTTGAATTTGCTTATACACATAACATAGAATAATACTCCTAACACTCTCCTTCAGTTACTATACACTTGTATGGAGTCGTCCTGCTTGTTTCTGCAGCCCTGTACACCGCGTGACAAATCCCCTGCAGACTTAACATAAACCGTTCAATATAATATACAACGCTTAAAGACTACAAAACTTGACACTTAATCGATAACATGTGAAACCGCTAAAGGCTACTGAACGTTAAACTTACATTTATATAATTTTTGTTGCAAGCAATTTTTTCTCTTTTCATTTATAAATTGTCTGTGTTGGATTGAGTAACTGTAACTAAGTTAGAAGTGTCTGGCAACAGAAATATTAGAATATATTGCACGTATTTCTCCCGAAAGATATAAACGGTTTGTACCATTCTTGTACAAAATCTTCTATTTCCGGTAAGTTCCGACTCTTTCGAGTTTTTGTGTATTGAATAACCATTTTTAACGCCATGTGCTCTATATTTGGCGCTGAAAGGAAACTATGTACCTCATTTAGATAAATAGACACTATTTCCATTCTCACCATCGACAATACACTATTTCTAACAATCGCTAACAGGCTATTTCTATTCTCAATGATAATACACTATTTCTGTGGTCAGGAAAAACTAGCTCTATTCCGACAAAAATGTGTTTCTTTCTTCATAAAGATATAACATTATTATATTTATACCATCGACAAAAACTGTATTTCTATTATCTCCATCAACAAGACAACATTTCCGTTCTCCCCATCAACAAGACAATATTTTTTAAATTATTTTCAAGACAACGTTTATATTATCAACATCAACTAAACAATTTTTATATTATGAACAAGATATTTCTATTCTCAGCATCAAACAGACAATATTTCTTTTCTATTCTATTCTATATTCAATATGTAGGGTATGGTTTGTAGCCTATATAACACAGACTGTTTGTGGAGTGGCATGCACGAAGTTAACTGAGAGTATTCTATTGAAAACGCCCAGTTTGAATGTATTGGAAAGAGTCGGTGGGGAATATGTTAAAACGGTCTATGGAAAATGTGTTAAACATAGCTTTTGGGGAATGTGGGAATCTACACACGATGGTATGTTTGAATCTATTGAAAAGGGTCTGTGGGATTCTACAAAAAACAATTGTACATACCTATTGACAAAGTCTGTGAGAATCTACAAACGATGGCGTGTGGGGAAGCTATTGAAAAAGGTCTGTGATAATCTACAAATGATGGTCTGGGAGTCTACAAAAGACGATTTGTGGGGAATCTATTTAAAACCGTTCGTGAGGATTCTGTGTGTGAGAATTTACAAAAGACGGTCTGCAGGGAATGTATTGCTTACGGTCCACGATAAACCTAATGAAAACGGTCTGTGGGGAATCTACTGAAGATGGCCAGTGGGAAATGTACTAAAGATGGTCTGTTGGGAATCTACTAAAGGCAATCTATGGGGAATCCACTAAAGGCAATCTATGAGGAATGTACTTAAGACGGTCAGTGGGAAATGTACTTACGATGGTCTGTTGAGAATCTACTAAAGGCAATCTATGGGGAATGTACTGAATACGGTCAGTGGGAAATGTACTGACGATGGTCTGTTGGGAATCCACTAAAGGCAATATATTGGGAATCTACTGAATACGGTGACTTTAAAGCAAGGCCCCATATTCTTTTTTTCTTTAAAACTTAATACAATATGAATCTAATGCAACATTAAATTCGTTCCAATTATCAACTACAATTCATATCCTCTCATCACTCAAGACACTTTCGTTCATATAGATAGTTAAGGAAACTGACAGCGAAATGCAAGGAAAGAATCAAATTGTTTTCCTGCGCCCTCACAACTCTGACCTTGTCATAAAAAAGCGGCAAAATGAGTACAGCATTATCGAGTACAGGGAAAGTGCTTTTTGCAGCTCAAATCACGATTTATCACCAATAGCATTCATTGCAGAGCCAATTTCTCACAAATTGAATCACGGGAGAGGGTTATCGATTTTTAAATGTAATCAGATTGACGCCTGAGGGATCGCAGTATTATAACTTTATGTTCTCGAAATGGAGGACACAATTTTTATTTTGTTATTTAGGTTTTTTTTGTTTTTTTTAAATCATTGTGAAACAGTGGCCTGTGATGCCCACTTTAGATCATTGGCCTCCACAAACCTCATATAAATGTAGTATGGCATTATAGTCTCTTGTGTTTACAAGCTTTCCCAATTTTACACAAAGCTCTCACCGAGCCAAGGGCATCAAATACTTGTGCGAACGGCGTAAAAACAAATCGTAAATTACCACATAAATGCAGATACATGTATACACATTGTGATCGTTCCGCTGTTAGAATACAATATACTTATATGTCTTGAACACATTTCTACGTGTCAACACATTCATTTGTTTTACCTTCAACTCACATGAATGCCAATAACCAAAGGTTTATCTCAGTGAGAAAGTAAGTAGATCATATAAAACGCATAAGTAAAAATTTGTAACAACTGGGATTTATTTAAACATCTCTTCTATTGGTGATAGCATAGGAATGCGAGCATTCCTCAGTCTACACTGGTTATATATTGACTTTTACGTTGGGGTAAAATACCAGGACTTTTGTACTCGAATAATGGCATATCTTTGAGATGTCTGTTCTTGCCTGCTTTCGGCTCGAAGAACATCCCTGTGATTGGTCAATTTGTGTGCAATAAAATCATTACAAATCATGCATGAAACCATATTAACGGAAAGAATTAGGTCAGTCAGATATTCACTTACACTTCTTACCGTCTGATCCATCAACTAGACTCAATTTACAAATTAAATACTTCGGGCAAAAATATAGTAACAGATTTTGTCAATAAAAATATGACAGGCGTAGGAAAATAAGCCGTGAGGTTATACAGCTGGACATGTACTGCTGTTAAATTTCCGATGTAATTTTATGTTTGTTCTATCACGTTCATTGTTTACTACACCCTAACCTCGACATTAAACTCGAAGTCATGAACGTCAACTTGAAGTAAAGTCCCATCATCGAATCGGTTGTGCGTAATTAATTTGACAAAAAATTAACCCCCAAGATGATTTTGTTTTATATATAAAAAGAAGTAATGGGGAAACGTGTCGTAAATACAGTATTTCACTACAGTTTGTTTATTCTGGCAAGCTGCACCTAACTATCAACAAGTTTAACACTGCTGGTACCTTGTGCTCTATCCAATCTTGTTACATTTCACAACCGTAGGTTGTGGTGAATCAATCTCATCTCCCTGTGTTTCAATATAAGTACTGTTGTCATGATGTGAGCCATTGCTGCCCAAAATTCAAATATTTTCTCTCATTTCTTCAGCGACAACATTACGGTCACGGCTACAGCAATGCTTCTAGACGCGTGGTATCTCAAGGAAACCGTTCATTAAACCAGCACTGGTAACAACAAGAAACACCAATATATTACATCACTCCAAACTTAATAAAAGACCAAGACTTGATAAATGTGAAGAGATGAGACACAGCTTATAAGGCAAAAAACTTTATTAGCATAAAATGGCATTTAGCGTGTGGATTAACATACAAAGACCACAAAAATGTTTGTAGTCTGCAAACTATTATCCACGTGGATAATTGTTGATTCAAGGTGGCAATAGAAATGTTTTTCGATCTATGGTGAAAATAAAGATAGTGTGTGATCGATGGTAAGTATAAAGACAGTATATTTTCGACGAGGAAGAAATTAATAGTCTGGTCGATGGTGAAGATAGAAATTATATCCGGTCGATCATGAGGATAGAAATAGTGTCTTGTCGATGGTGAAAATAGAAATAGTGTCTGGTCGATGGTGAGAATAGAAATAGTGTCTTGTTGATAATGATCATAGAAATACTGTCTGGTCGATGGTGATAATAGAAATAGTATCAGGTCGATGGTGAGTGGAGAAAGAGATAGTGTATTGTCGATGGTGAGAACAGAAATAGTGTCTGGTCCATGTTGAGGAGAGAAAGAGATAGTGTCTTGTCGATGGTGAGAATAGAAATGTTAATAAGTTTATAGTGAGGAGAGATAGGGATAGTGTATTGTCGATAATGATAATAGAAATACTTTCTGGTCGATGGTGAGAATACAAATAGAGTCAGGTTGATGGCGAGGAAAGATAGAGATAGTGTCTTGTCGATGGTGAGAATAGAAATAGTGTCTGATCGATGGTGAGGATAGAGATAGAGATAGTGTCTGACCGATGGTGAGGATAGAGATAGCGTTTGATCGATGGTGAGGGTAGACGGTGTCTGGTCGATGGTGAGGATAGAGACAGTGTCTAGTCTATGGTGAGGATAGAGATAGTGTCTTGTCGATGTTGAAGATAATGTAGATGATGACCAAGTGTCTTGCCGATGGCGAGAATAAGGATATTGTTATGTCGTTGGTGTGACGACACATGATTCATTATATTCGTCTACAAGTATTTATTAACAGGCAGTGTGGCGAGGAACACTGAACATTAGAGTCTAAAATTGAAGTCGGTTGGTGGCAAAGGACTGAGAAATTGGCTGTTTCCAAAGGGGAGGCGATCAGGTCAGATCAATATCAAATGGATTTGTGGAACTATTGGTTTGGGTTAAGTATATACCTTGTGTTATACTGATTAAATGACGAAGGAAAGCATCAAAGGAAATGACTTCTGCTAGGTTATTTCTTTTGTCAATCACATATAATTTGGATGTGTAGGTTGTTTAGATTCCTTCTTAATTTAGAATTCAAATGTATTGAAAGTTGATTTTCTCAGTCACTGTTTTAAAAAACCTGAAATATCTAAAATGAGATGTAAAACATAAAAAGAATGAAACATAATCTCACATAATATTATTTTATACAACGTTAAGTTTTTTCTCATTTATATGGTTTTTTTACGAACTAATTTAAGCTATGTCACATTTTCACACCAGGACTGTAGGCTCTTTTGGAATGTCAATAGTTTCTCTGTCAATATGTATTAACTTAATATTTATCCATTACTCAATTTTTATTTATGTTGTGGGATGGATCAAGCCCTTATTCCCGCTGAATAAAACCTCAATATTGGTCAATGTTCTTAATATGTACAGGTTGTAAAGATATAAGAGAAACATGGAATTCCAATCTAAAAGGACCAATTATATTTGCAGACGTGTGCGGGAAATAGCTGAGTGTATTTTAAACAACAGTTCAATCTATGTGAATCGAACATCAAAGTTAACTCCCAGAGAGGGATCAATCTAGCTAGAAAAGAGAGTGACAGGTGACGAGGAGGGAGCACTCTGTAATCTACTTTGTCCGCTAACATCACAGGGTGGCTGGTAGATAAAAACCCCAGTGATTTATCCTCTCCTCGTGCTGACTGATTTCTCTTCAGAAATTAACATTAAAGACCATTATGTCTAGAAGCGACACATTGAATACAATAGTCAGCAGGTGATGGAATCTTTGGGAATCGTTACATTTACAAATTGGCCTGATTTCCGACCACAAGAAAATGGTTTTGTTCATCGAAAGGCTGGGAATTAATAGCTTCTGAATCTGAAACATTGATTTGTGACCGTGTATAATTGATACATGTGACGGTTTAACAGTGACAAACGAAGTAGATTAATAAAATCTGGACAATTAATTGCCGGAGAGAACTCTGCGCCCATCCACCTACATAAAAAATCAAAGATGAAATTTACAAACTCTCATCGTGTGTGGAGTTCTTAACAGGTCTAGGTTAAGTTAGCGTATGTTAACTCCGCTTAGCGCAGCGTAGTGAACTCTGTGAGACTGGCTGATACAGATTATTTTGTTGGCTGAAATCCTTGCATAATCATTATATTTGATTTGGCCACAGATGGATATTAATTTTACTTAAGCCGTAATGTTAACGTTTGATCCCATACGTCACTCACAACATTCGAGAAACAAGAAACTATGGCAGATAGCTTAATCAACTTTTCAGAAATGTATCCTCAAATTTTGTCAAATGGAACATATTAATGTAGTGAAATGAATACTTGTGTATTTAATCCACACTCTTCATACATATGATTACTTACTCTCTAACTTCAGTGGTCATTTATTCAGCGATAGAGGAAAAAACTATGACTAAATAGTTTTATCTATGCTTTTTTTTTCGTTGTTGTTTTTGTTTTGTTGGTTTTTAGGGGTTTTTTTTGTTTTGGGGGGAGAGGGAATTTTATTCAGTTATTACATATTATGATTGGTTCAGGGAGGATTTATACATGTAAATCAGAATTACAGACATGACGTGATAGGTTATTCCGGGTCTTGTTAGCACATTGTGAGTCTCCCACAATATCAGTTAAAGCAGAGATAGCCTCTGGCGCCGGAACTGTTTTAACGAACAATGGGGGAGTCTGAAGGAATTGTAAGAGATAAGCTGATGACGGAATAATCTGATCAGACGAGAACTCTTGTATTGTAGAGTCTGTGTCAAGGCGAATAAAATTATTCATGTCCCCAACCCATATGGGTCGTTATTTACTTTGATCAAACAGTTATCACGTATTTATCGGTGACTTTAAAGGCTAGATATTTTTTACTGCGTATCCATAGAATGTGACCGTTGTCTGGTCAGTTAAAGACGTGTATTGTATTGACGTCACACTGAGAGAAAAAATGTTAAGTGATAGATTTGTTTGCGTTCGTTTGGATATAACTAGCTAACCCATCGATGCCTTCATCCTTTCAATCTGAGTTGTAAGCGAGACTGACGGAAGTAATTTTATCTGACTGTAAATTCGGACGTGAGTACCATTAACAACAATTCTGCTGGATTTTAAAATCACACCGTTCCAGATTATCAAGATTTCCAGATCCCAGATAGGACAACACAAACTATTGAAGGTAATCATAAATAATGTTAGTATTGGTAAAAAAATAGCGATGTTATAAACAAGATTTAAATGTCTGTAAATGTGTAACAAACATGGTTCCTGATTACCTTTGTTCATATTTTAATAGAAATTCATCCGTACATCATTATGGAACCAGACAAAGTGACAGGCTGCGTCTTGCTCAATGTTCCACAGAGAGCAAAAAGAAATCGTTTAGCTATCGCGGGGCCACAAGCTACACTGTAATATTCAAAATTATTCTAGCTGACATAGTTTTAAACATGAACTCCATCTTTGGAAATAACGTTTTATTATCTATCTACATTTTTATGCATAGATAATATTTACCAAATTTGTATGCATCTTATAGTTATCAAATTGTTTTACTGTGTATTGTGTATTATTAGATATTATTTATTGTTATGATGTGTGTAAGGTGCGTGACGCAGGACCATCCTGGAAAGCACCCTTTGCCTGAGGATGTATTCTTATCCTGTGGAAATAAATTGCCTATCTCTATATATCTATGTATTGGGTACCATCCCGTCGCCGGAGCAATTGTCGTCAGAGCAACTATCGTCTGAACAATTGTCGCTGGAGCAAATGTCATCGTAGCAATTGTGGAAGGAGCAATTGTCGTGGAAAAATTGTAATTGTAATGACCAGATTTAATGTGTCATGTTTATACACGTAAGCTACGCAAGCTTTTTAAGGTACGCATGTACTACTTATGCTATATTAAGGTGTCATGTTATGTTGTTATACGTTAAACTTGTAGGTTGGGGTCTCTTAGGGGAGCGATTGCTTGATTATACATATATACACAAACCTTAATCGATTAACTTGTTTATCGCCTGTTTCCTTATCAGTAAGTTAGATCAACATTTATAGCTGTGACTAATCTACTTCATTAATAAGTGATGCAGTTACATTTTGCTGACTTGATTTTCCACTCGAATTACTTTAAGATATTATCTATTCATTGGTGTCAGTGTTACTGCATATACATTCCGTTTAATAGACTTCTTGGGGGTTTTAAGCTGGTGTTATTTTTTAAACTGCTATCTTTTATCTTAAAAAACGAAAGTATTATCGGCTTACCTTGCATATATAGAGGATATTGCACAATTAAGTCTAAATACATGTGATATTCATTAACATTAATTTTAACCTAACCAAAAAATTCCGTTTAAACCAACTTCATATGACTTCTTCCTCATAATAGCTAGACGAAGGTCCCCTGGTTGTAAGTGTTATTTAGCAAATAAAATGTTATAACTGTACAACAATGACATTTTTTATGGGTTATGTTTTATAAGTTACATTGTTTTATGTTTGTTTTTCTAGATTTTTTGCAAAATGTTTCCAACACAATAACGCGCTATTGAAAGTGTTATAGGCTACAATCACATGCCGAGCGTCACATATGGCATATAAAGATACGCTTGTTAGAGAACTATTAATAACGCTATCTGTCCATATTCCTTATTACATCTACCCCTTCTATAAATCCATCTGACATTTAATTGATATCTTCTGGTTCTTTTTTTTTTAGAATGTTTCTGGCAGCGGGCGATTTATCACCACTCTCCTCTCGTACACACAATTCCAGCCTTTGACGTCATTTGGGGAGGTTTGTGACAGTGCGCGCAGTTTACCGTGTGACCGGTTATATATAATCAAAATTTCTCCTGAAGCACAGTAAGTATAAAAAACTATATATGGAAACTGGGACTGACGTCACGTAACATATTAGAGTTTACAGTTCATGTAAATTAACAAAAATAACTAGTGACTTGAATGAAAACTTTACATTCCATACAAATAACTTGTGACTTGAATGGAAAGTTGACCTTCCACACAAATAACGTTTGACCTGACTGGAAAGTGTACAATTCATATAAATACATTTTGACTAAAGTGAAACGTTTACAATTCAAACAAATAGCTTTTGACTTGAGTGGAAATTTACAATTGACATAAATAACTTTTAACTTGTTTGGAAAGTTTACAATTCACATTAACAATTTATAATTAGAGAGAAGCAATCACAAAATAGCAAGTATTGCTACCCTCATATAAATAAATAATCAACATATATGGTATAATCTAAATAGTCATGCCAAATCTGTTATTTAATTTTGTTGAGAAATTGCTGCATAGAAACTGCTCAAGGGTGCTTAGTATACCAAATAAATAAACAGAGGCACAAATTAAGAGTTGTAGACGCATTTAGAACCAACACATTGTCTTTGTTAAATTAATTAATTAAAATTATATTCTAATCTTCGTGCGTTTATTAAATTCAGAAATTGATAAAGATGGATTGTGCAGATGTTATAACTATTGAAAGATCGAAATTGGAAATTTCTAAAGATTGTTCATTCCACGTACGGAATGCAGAAATGTCGATTTGGTGGGTTTTATATTTTTTTGTAGGTCGGGTACTGAACTATATCTTAATGACCTTTATACTAATTATCAAACCAAAAGAGTGTTCCAACATGTTCTAGGCATACATCTTACATTAACATAAAAATTGACCATAAGTTTACCTATTTGATTAAAAAAATATATATATTTTTTTGTTTGATTCACAGGCCCACGATTCTCTTAGAAACACCAGTGATTCCTGAAACGAACTTTGAAAGACTGCCTTCTTTCCTTGTCACCATGGATACAATGGTAGGTATTGTGTATGTGTTGAACAGAATTGAGGATTTTTCATTATACAGACTTGGCTTGAGGAAT
>JAUELC010253582.1:0-10413 GCA_031471745.1 Cryptochiton stelleri | reverse complement strand
ATTCCAATATCATAAATAATTGTTTTGGAACGTTTGCCTTTGTTGCAGCTATTAAGCTTACATGTAGGTAAGGACCTGGCCCCAAAAAACTTAGAGACGGTAATCTAAATAACATGAAAGGATCCATCATTGGGAGATGATTTATTTTTTATACGCCCATCAAAATTACTAACATCGTTATTGGACTTCGTCTTGGTAGGAATATTTCATATGGCAAGATATCGTATGGGATTGAGTTTGGCATTTGTCCACCTACAGGTCGCGACACCTGGTGACAAAGTCTAAATTTGGTTTCCTGCTGTTAGCTTGAAAATCGCTAATCAGATTCTTATCAAACGCTTGACATCACTCCAGTTTGAAAAAAGGTCTGGTATTTAAGATGTGCCCATGATCTGATCTAACCCACATTGTTATCTGATTACGGTTTACCCATCTGTCCTTATGCTGGCACCTTGGGTTTTAAATACATCGGTTTTTTTGTAGTTATTATCATGGTTTGTCCTCTATCAATTTTGTTCATGTTTGAAAAGAACAGTGACTTATTTTACAACTCTTGTAACTGATAAGTAAATATTTAAATTGGCATGTGGTTGGTTGGCAAGAGCTTGCTGATGCCCTTGTGGTCAAGGACACCAGGAAGCCTTTTTGTTGTATTATACTGTTTTTCGTCCTGTTCCTCAAATTGACACAAATTCAGATAACTAATGATCACAACATGCATTTTCTTTTCATTCGGCGTATATTGTCACTCACTTAAGCACTTGTTGTTTTCTCTTTTAATTTATGTTTCACAATATCGGATTAAATCCCCTATTTGTTAGGTCATTAGCACTCCATATTGTATTTTAAAAGTATGTTTTACCAACTGTACTTTGTTTTAGAATATGTTATATTTGGATAACTATGAAATCATGAACTGATGCCCTTGAGTAGAACGTTAAACACCAAACAAACTGATGCCGTTTTAATACCCACAGCATGCAATGCATGGTGATAATAATGATTGATTTCCTCTGCCTGCTTGCAAGCAATTACCTGTGAATGCATCTCCTAAAGTAAAGTTAAAGTTGGATTTAAATAATAAATGTAGTTTGTAGAAAATATCACTGTGAGCATCGTCCATTACATTTTATTTTAGTCACGGTTGTATATTTTATCAAATAATGATATTCATGTGACGATATGGTATATCCAACATTATCATGTGTGTCAATATAACTACATTTAAATGAAGAGATATTTATTATTAATGTTTTCGCTTCAAACAATTTCTACTTTTAAGTTTATTTTTGTGTTATTTTTCAGAACCAGTTTCTTTCATTTTTTAGGCAGAAGTTGAGAACGATGGCTAAAATTGGTGGAAGTACTTATAGAAGGTTAATCTTTGAATATAGTTTGCTTTAGTGTGTTTGTGGGAGTTGGTTTCTGATTCAAGGTTGATACTCTTGCCTTTTGCAATATGCCCAAGAACGGAGTTGTTTCTAGGTGGACAAAACGCAAACATATATTGAGAGCTGTTAATAGGCATTTGGAGAAATAAAAAGTATTAATGAATCCATAATTAATGAGCATAGCCTGGGTTTTCGTAAAGACACTATCGATCCTTGTCTTGATGTTCAGTTACATGAGCAAGTAGATCATGTAGATAATATATATGGGACAGAGTCCGATACTGATAAAGATATCATGACTGTGGATGTCCCAAATATTCAAGTTAATCAGAATAATGGTGAATCACAAGAATTTAATGCTGACATGCCCATAAACTATGGCAACGGTGTATGTTCACATAAGGATTCAGACAACAATATTCCCATTACAGACACAGTTGGAAGATGCAAGATGGGCCTTAGAATGTCATATACCACATTGTGCAATTTTGCGCCTTCTGGACATTCTTTCAAATGTACATAATGTTGACTTTCCCAAGGACCCAATTACTCTCTTAAAAACCCCACAGAATGTAAAAAGCAAATCTCTGGCAAAAGGATCTGATTATCATTTTGGTTTGGACAATTGTATGCATGGGGAATTACTTGCCAGTTCTTCTTTCCATGGTGATATTATCAAAATGCAAGTCAATATAGATGGTTTGCCTGTGTTTAGAAGTCGAAATGGTTAATTTTGGCTTTATACTTGGTTTTTATTAAAGACCCCAGTTTCAAACAACCTTTCCTAATTAGCTTGTTTTGTGGCGAAAGCAGACCTCCTCTTGATGAATATCTCCATGACTTCATCCAGCAGGCTAAGCAACTAGAAAATGAAGGAGATGTATAATGGTACAAAATTTGTTTTTAAGATATCCGCAGTTATTTGTGATACACCACCTCGAGCTTTTGTAAAAAGTGTAAAGGGTCACACTGGCTATTCTTGGCGGAATAGATGTATACAAAAGGTTGTTTATTTGTATGGCAGAATGACATTTCCAGAGACTGATGCTCCCTTACGGACTGATGCTTTATTTACTGGAAGAATAGATAAAAATCGTCATGTTGGGGAATCCCCTTTCATTGCACTTTCTATTGGCATGGCCAGTAACTTCCCTTTAGATTATATGCATTTGGTTTCTTTGGGAGTCACAAGGAAGTTGCATTATTTCTGGACAAAAGGACCCTTAAAGACACGATTAGAACCACGGGATATAGCTAGCTTCTCAGACGATTTAATACAGTCAAGACCTTACATTCCTACAGAATTTGCCAGCAAACCAATATGTCTAAAAGAATTAGAGCGCTGGAAGGCCACTGAACTTCGGCAATTTCTTCTCTATACTGGCCCAGTTTGCTTAGTTCCAATGTTACCAGATTATTTACCTGGAAAGCCACTTGAGCAGATTGTGAAACGAATAGGGGAAGGAGTGTCTACATGTACTTTAAATGAAATTAAAGAGACAGGTTCCCAGTTTGGGAAAGAACACAGCCTTGGTCCCATACCCAACTGACTTGTTTGTAGTCACCAGTTTACAAGTTACAACATGACAAATCCTCCATTTCGCATCACTACTGAGAGGAGAGACAACTGTGTGAAAATATGAGCTGAAATAGAACTTGTCAGAAACTTCATTTCAAGTGGCATCTCTGATTTTCGTTGTCTATCAAAAAATGTTAGTGTGTTCGTTCTCTTTATAAGTATCCATTATATTCTGATGCATTTGGGTATTTATTGTGTGTCCAGGCTGGGGAAAAGGTTGATGGTTGCTAATGTTAAATATATTTGTAGCAAATGTTTGCTCCTTCCCAAAGGTGATGAATTTGCTGTGATTCCATTTCTTCATTCTTTAGTATTATGAATAGGTTACAAGAAAATGTTAGCCAGAAATGGGTTTAAGTGTCTTAAGTTTCAATGAAATTTCATGTGGAAAGATAATGAAAACTGAAACTATCATACTAATACTCATTCTTTCAGGCTCTATTTCTTGATTTTTGGCGTATACTATTGTTTCATCGTACTTGTACAGTTGTCTACAGTGGGTTGTAAACGTTGTGTTTTTTTTTCTTCATGTAAATGGCGGAAGGTATGTTGTGTTACAAATACACCTGTCCGTCTTTATGTCAGGAAAAAAAACACGATCGAGTCTGGTTATTAGCTTTGTTGTGCATGTGATTTTTAAATCATTTGGTACATGAACAAGTAATCACCATATGATTATTATGATGTGTCGAAATGTCCTTACCTTTTGAAGAGAAAAAAATGTGACATTTCTTTTTCATTTGTTGTTTATTTACTAGAGAAACCTGGAACAGTTATCATGTTATGTTTTGTAGTCGTCTCTATGCTGTTGTTGATTTGGGGGTTCAAGGAGTGGCTGGTGTGTCAAAAAGTTGGTGTTTAGGAAGTTCCAAATGTTTCTGGCCACCTGATCGTATGCCTTCTAAGCTAAGGAGACTAGCAAAGGACCATGCACCTGTTAATAATGAAAGCTGGAAGCTGTATCTATGTCGTATACTACATGTATACATGTGAAATAAAGAATAGTATTATGTATATACAAACATGGTAGGTAGGCCTATATTGTATACATTGCAGTTCTTCCTAGCCAACTTCCACTAATTCTTCTTGAATCCTCTACCGTTTGCTTTACCGTTTGCTTTGACTTGACAGTTGTTAAACAACATTTGAAACGAAATTGCAAAACCATTCGTCAACTGACCACGTTTTCGATCATTTACCAGATCAAAATTGTTTCACCTTCATTTGGTATTATTATTTTTTTTTTCTCGACCATTTCGAAATAGTAAGTTCCAGTAAGAACTGTTATGTGTTTTATATTGATTATTCATGTCAAATAATCTATCCCATGAACAAGAAGGCAATTCTTTAATTTATGTATTGTTGACATCAGACCATATGAACAATAAGTCCAGAGTAAGGGGGTGTGCCTTGAATACCTCATTCTGGTCAGCTTATTGAAGTATAACCCAGGTCTGATCAGATCAGTCAGTAAAAAAATCTCAAAAGTGGACTCCTCCATTACTGGATAGTGTACCTTCAACTCCTACAATACTGCAATCAATATGAATTTATTAATAACTAAAATTACAGAGATTAATACAAGTCCATTTTTGTGGGATATCGTGCATATATTTTTATAAATGCAGAGAGAAAAAATTGTATTTCATTACACAAATTAATGTTGATAAATCTTTGTTTACATCTTCAACAGGTTGTACTCAATCATACCAGTGTGAGCAGCATACTTCAGTTTATGATATTACCAATTACTCACTTATTAAATCTATTTCTTAGCTGAATTCAATAAAGTAGAAGAAAAGGAGAAATTGGGTCAGGATACTTCATCACTTGAAACGGAAGATGAAGTGCCAACAGCACTGAAACGTTCCCTCAGGCGAGCATTTGTTTAAAGATACTGTCTTTTTATTGGTATTTTGTTATTCTCATTCTCACACCACACCTCTGATAATTTTACTACAGTGCTGTAGATTATTGTATCATTGTTTATTTGTACGTGAAATATCCTTCACTCATTAAAGTGATATTTCACTGCCCTTGAATAACTCTTTTGTTTCTTCACTTTGTTTGCGGGCGGTTGGAGGGAGCTTCGTGTGCCCTAGTGCTCTCTGAGCGAAGGGGGAACACGAAGCCGGTCTGTTTGTGGCATCCTGTTATCTCCTGTGGTTGTCTTCTGTCTTGTCATTGTTTGTTGCCAGGGGCGTCTGGGAAGATGGCATTCACCCATTGGGCTTGCACGCTGTCATATAAGTGAAAAAACTTGAGAACGGCGTAAAACCCCAATCAAACAAACAAAGTTCCCTTTGTTGGTACACTTCGAATTGTTTTGGGTCAGATACCTTCGTTTCTATTATGGCTTTGCATAAAAATACATTTCATTTTCCAACACTTAAAAGGGTGCATGCGGGCGGTTGGATGGAGCTTCCTGTTGCTCTGGTGCTCTCATAGCTAAAGGGCAACATGGAGCCGATAAAAAAGGCACTAAAATCATCCCAAACGTATGTTATTTATATCTTCATACTCTTACAAATTGTGTACATTGTATTTCAGAACTGCAAGTCGATATTTGACAGATGATGGTGATGATGATGATTCTGATTCATATTCCTACTCGAGTCTTATCTAATGCGCCTGTACCTCCAAAACTTTTACCGAGTGCACCGATTCCACCCGAATTGCTATGTTGCAATCAGTCTTCTCCAGCTGCTAGTTTAGCCAGAACAAGTAGTACTGCCAGCATAGACCTGTCTACTCGTGTCCACAGTATACTTTGATCAGACGATTGGCCAACAACCATGGTTTTATGGGGTTAAGCTGAGAAATGATATAAGATATAAGGTAAATTCCACAAAGTGATGAGTCAAGTTGCGAGGAATTTTTCCCCTCAGATGACAAAATCAAACAAATGACCTCTTGTCACCTCTTCCGAGCGTTGTCAATATACTAAAACCCGCTCCAAATCAGAACGAAACGGATTTTCACAATTTAAAAAATTGAGTCTGTTGATTATATTCAAAGTTTACTGTAGACGTTTTATTTAATATTTCTGAACTGGTTAGAGGGGGGGGGGACTAAACAAATGGTTTACAAAACGTTTACGGTCGTATTCTTTTAATTGTGAAAAGTCCGTTTCGTTCTGATGTGGTGCGGGTTTTATATATTGACTCAGAGGGACAACGCTGGAAAGGTCACAAAAGGTCATTCTTTCGCTTACTGCCAGCAGAGGGGAAAACATCCCTCGCAACTTGACTCATAACTTTGTGGAATTTACCTTAAAAGAAATATGTTTGGGGGCGGATGATTCATTTATCATATGTCTTCAAAGACTGACAGTTAAAAGTGAGTAAATCGATAAATTTGTTCTTTAAAACGTTGGTTGATTTTGCCGAAAAGATGTTTTTGGCACTTTGCGCTCAGCATTGTTAATTGAAGGAAAGGACTCCGAAGTCGAGCAAATGTCCAAATGATAAATATCAATATTTTAAAGGACTACTACAAGCATTGTGACCAAATACTGTACTGTCTTTGGCAAGTGGGCCATCTTTTGCTCTTAATTCTGATGCATTGATTATTTTTTACGCTGCAATATAACAATCCACATAGCAGTTTAACCAAAAAAAAATTGTACCACGACAAAATAGCTGCTGAGTATAATGTTGACAAACTTGGTATGCTCATGCACATAGCTGCATTCCATCTTTGAAGGCATATGTTATTCTACAATATGTGATCATATTAGGTCAATTATATTACTTGCTATTGATGCATACAGATAGTATTATGAAGAGATATAGAAGCTTTATTTGAACCATACATTTTACATTGGATATTTAAATTATGCATTTCAGATATCAAAGCTCGCTATCTTGGGAGGCAAAGATCTAAATGCTATTACAGCAAATATTTTGAGGGAACTGTTTACTGTTGACGTTCAGACACAACTCAACTGAACAGGGGCCAAGGGCAAAACCAGCCTGAAAAAACTGACCCTCTCTGTTGTGATCTACAGTAAGTTTTACCCGATTGACTTTGTACAAAAAACACTTGATTTATCTTAATTCTCAGGCTTAGCTGGCTTCACAGGTAAGTACACATTTGGTCATTCACATTGTTGAATGAGGTGTTTTTGAAAGTGCAACCTGCAAGTACGTCAGTAGTCTGTCGGTAATGAGGTTATACGGGTAGCTCACTATAGTTAATGTAATCAGATTAATAAAGGAAATATTCTTGACTCAGTACTACATTGATTACCAAAATAAATATAATTTTGATCAAAGTGGTACAATTTTCAAGACACAACTATGGCTTTAAACTTGACATGACCTGAAATCTCAAGTGGATTTGATCATGTTTGTTTAACCTATACAATCGAGACCTTACTGGAATTGATGAAAGACACAGTTTCATTAAAGGGATGAAAGGATATGTAATATTTTAATAAAATAGAAAAGAATTCTCTAGTTATGGGGCCCGCTGTCGCTGCTCAGTAGTTAGCGTGCTTGAGTGCAGATCCTCCTTTGCTTTACCGCATGAGCGGTTTGAGCGAACTTCATGTTGCCTTGGTGCTCTTGAAGTTCAAATGAGTGAAATAACCTAAGTACGACATAAAACCCCAATAAAACTAATCGATGTGCAGCAAGGGTTCAATTAGCCCAGATGAACTGAGGTATGAGTGAGTCAAACGAAGTAATTCCGCCTATTGCGGGGGGTGATTTTTTACGAGGTTTTCTCCATATTAATGTTCCACCATATTAATGTAAAGCATAGTAACAAGGTGATAATCCGTTGACTTATCATTGAAATATCCTTGATTACGACTTTAAACACCAATCAAACAAACAAATCTTCAGGTATATGTGTGCACTAATTTAGTTATTTGGTTTTATAATATTTTATTAGGGGCGTATTATCCTTTTAACAAATTATATATTTTACATCAATCACTACTGTTTGCCTGATGTGATCAAATATCATTGAGAGAAAAACTACATCATTATTGTTAAACTTTTTTGTACCTAGCACTATTGTCCTGGTTTTCTGGGAGAGTAGGTTTCAAGATTTAAATTGTTTGGCTCAGACTCAAAAGTCTTTTCCACTGTTCTTTCTCTTATTTGTACGGTATTAAAATTATTCTAAATGTCTCATCAAGTTTATTAGTTGTTTTCTAATTTCATTGATAAATAAGAAATAATGCAGCGCTTGTCTTTTGATGAGAATGATCACTCTCGCTAACCTGCAGCTCGCCTTAATATCACATGGGTACATGGTTGTCAGCTCCCGCAAAACATTGAATTTTGCATTTTTGCTAAATGCAAATCAATCGCCTAAATAAAAAAAATTATAATAAAACCATATAGGTAAGTAATTTTCAGCTCTCTTCTCAATACTCTCAAATTCAAAAGGCAAGCCCTGATCATACACAACTACTACTTTTAAATCTTGTCTTAACTTCTGTCCTGTTTTTTTTTTGCAAGATGCTTGGGGCTGTTTCACAAAGCATTCGCAACTTTGCGCACACGCAGTTACAATAACGCCCAGTACTGAAGACATAGGGTCACCACACCAACTGCGTGTGCGTAACATTGCGAAGGCTTTGCGAAACAGCCCCCAGTACGGCGGATAAAACAATGTCAAATGAGGATGTTGCGCAGGCCTGTAATATATTCTTTGCAAACGCAAAGGACCGGGATGGAGGGAGAGCGAAAAGCATGGGATTTAATTCTACTGTGGATGAAACCAGAATTGAAGATTAAGTGTTTGTTAAAAAAGTTTTATGCGTTTTCGAAACTTGTTGAAACTGGTCAGAATTTTATACTTTAGGTTGAGATAGAATCCGTTTAAAGACATCCATTTCATCCTAATCCTCACGTAACCTGCTGTGAAAATCATATGGGAAATTAAATAAAATTATATTTGTATGTTTTCATCATAAAATTCTAATGACTGTTTAGAAAGGCATACAAATTTCCCCAATTTGACTTGTTAGTGTATCCCTCAAGACATAATAGGCATACAATACATTTATGGGGAGTTTCTTATTAATTCAGCTGGATAAGATCTTGTTCTTTTCAAAAGACTGTTGATTGTGTTATCTTTAGTGTAGTGCATTGGGGTAGGTGTTTATACATGGCAGAGTTGTGGGTGTTTACCATTGGTTAAGATCGACTAAAGACAATAGATGGAGACAGAACGATGGGTTAATTTGGTTGAATAACCAGTAAGTTAATCATTTAACATAGTAGGCTTCAGTGTGCTAATACATTTTTATATTGAAGGCTAAAACTATATTGCATTGTATACTTTGCAATATGTCCAAGGGCAGAGTTATTGTAGGTGGACAAATCGCAGATATATATATTGAGCGTTCTTAATAGGCATTTGAAGTTATAGAAAGTATTAATGAGTCCCATATTGATGAACATATGCTGGGTTTTCGTACAGACACAATCGAACGTTTACTCGCAATTACATGAGCGAGTACAAAGGTAGATACTTTGATGGATAAATACATTATTGTTAGATGTATATTAATGTAGAAAGGTGTATCACGGCCATCTTCTTTTCGATCGAAGTAACTAATAACAATGAACGAGTTTATTATTTTTTCAAGTGTTGGTATCACATCTGGGCATTCCAGGGGTGTCAAAGATACTATTGCACTTTAATTGTTTGGGCTTTACTATGCATCTTTTGTTTTGTCTCTGTTTTGGGGATTTATTCTTCCCCAATCACAGCCTCTCGACTTAACTAATTTCCATTGAAGTCACCTGGAAAAGAAGTTGCGTTACTTGTGGTAGAGCAAGGGAGAATTTTTTTTCCAGCAGACGCCAGGTAACCTGGTCACGATTGATAGCTCAAACAATTAAAGAACTATATTATATTTAACACCTCTATATTTATATATACCTAATATTAATTTAATAATCCATATTAAACTGCAAGTGAGCGAGTAGATGAACGTAATAGATATGTGTCGAATACTGATATAGAAGTCATGACTTATCTTTCCCTCCTTATAATTTTTGCTAAGTATTTCTTGTTAAATGTAATATTTAGTCTAAACCATACTTACATCAAATATCATGATACTATTGTAAGAGATGCCTATTTATAAACATATTTGTATGTTTAAACAAAACATTTCAATTCACCTGTTTTTCGAAAGGCAACAAACTTGAATGCATATTAATATAATAGACTGTCATTGGAGACTATTATGGGGCTTGCCTTCAATGGTAGCGTCTTTTTTGGGTTTACTACGACATTTCTTTAGAAGACATTTGTTTTAAATAGCTATATCGGTATTTCCTTTGCTGCTTTCAACATTTCGTCGAGCTTCGTCTCAATGTAATCTTTAGTATGCAACAGTTTAAAGACAAACCTATTGCATACAATTCGCCTCGATCAGGAAATAAAACTTCCTCCAGAAATTCCTGAATACCA